>JAHXMU010000056.1:55693-135104 GCA_019455685.1 Philornis downsi | reverse complement strand
TTGAGCTTCAGGTAATAGATACAATTACTGGCATATTTTGATTTTCTTCCTCTCCCTTAATACTGATTAACATGTTTTTTTCTTCGGACTCAACCTCTGAAGAAGCTAGTATTGATAAGAAAGTCCCTGAGACAATGTCGGCAGTGGACTTGGTTAAGAGTATTCAGGCATTGGTGCCTACCTTCGGAGGGGAACAATCCCCGACCCTCCAAACGGACGTTTACAAATTTGTAGACGGCTGTAAGTTGGCTGCCAGAGGGGTGCCAAGCGAAAGGATGGCCGATTTCATCGACATCCTGAAACAACGATTGTACGGAGACGCCTACCAACTGGCGAGACTCCGAACATTTGTATCAGTGGATGAATTGCTATCACTGATAAAGGCAACGTACCTAAAGACACGATCGTTGGATTCCGTCCTTAGGGAAATTTACGAAGCGAATCAGCGAGCTGACGAAGACATTCGTCAGTTCGCCAGACGACTTCAGTCTCTGTCCTGCACGGTGAAGATGATTCTAGCGGAATCATATAAGGGTAGAGCAGATGACATAATAGTGACGGAATTGGAGAAAAAGCTGAAGGCATCCTTCACATCGGGCCTTCGGGACCCGATGGTGCGGGGTAGGTTGTTGGCAAGCACAACCACCCGGTTAGATGATTTGCTGGAAGAAGCACTAACAGCGCAGGCAACACTGTGGAGGGGTGATGAGCCACCAACCGATAGAATCAGGTTTCATGAGGCTCATCAGGGTGACGTAAGAGAGGTAGACTCTATGTCAGGATTGGTGGCTACGGTAGAACGTCTACTGAGGAAGGTAGAGGGTGAGCAAACCCAGCCTCGGGTTATAGAACATCGGCAAGACGATGTGAAAATCAGTGGAGGCCGGCCACCGTGTTCGTTCTGCCATAAGCCGGGGCATACTAGAGACGTATGCTGGATAAGGAAAAATACTCCTTATTGTGAACATTGCCAGGCATACGGCCATGAGCCCGGTAAAAATTGCACGGCAGAGAGGACGGATAGTAGGGGAAATACGCGCCGGTTGGTTAAGTGTTTTCACTGTGGTGAGCCAGGCCACATAAAGTCTGAATGTTGGCAATGGCGGAGAGCAAATAGTGCGGGAAACGGGGTAAACCCTCGACAAAACCAGAGAGAGAACTAGGGGTTGTCGAGGGCAGGAAGGTGACAGGAGCGACTACGAGTCGTTTGCCTGTGGTGCAAAAATTAGGCACTGATAATGGTTTTAAGGTAACAGGAGCGACTACGAGTCGTCTGCCTGTGGTGCAAAAATTAGGCACTGATAATGGTTTTAAGGTAACAGGAGCGACTACGAGTCGTTTGCCTGTGGTGCAAAAATTAGGCACTGATAATGGTATTAAGTTGACAGGGGCGACTAAGAGTCGTTTGCCTGGGGTGCGTGTATTAAGCACCAGGGATGAAGGAAAGTTGACAGGGGCGACTACGAGTCGTTCGCCTGAGGTGCAAAAGGTAAGCACCAGAGGATGCATAGAGCAAGCGGTGTCGGCGTCGAATCGGGCACCTGAAGCAAAGAGAGTAGGTGCCGGGGAAGTTCTATCCAACTATGACTCACATGTTACGGACTCCGTTTTTATTAGACTACCATGCAGGGAAGCCAAAACGGGAAGTATCCTCTTGCTAGTCGATAGTGGAGCTGACACCAGCTTGGTGAAGTGCAGTTGTATATCAGGTGATGTCCAGATTGATAGTTCACTGAAAAAAGATCTGCGGGGAGCGTTCGGGGGAACTTCTCGAACGAGCGGAGCAGTGAACATCAGTCTCGAAGACATGGAGCACCTGGTATTTACAATGCACTGCATGGACCAAGAGAGTAATATACCGGCAGATGGAGTTTTAGGAAGAGATAATTTGTGGGGTAAAGCAATTGTCGATTCAAGAGACTTGACTCTGAGGTTGTTCTCGGATGAGGGGGAGAGGAGTTTTCCCTTGATTTCATTGCGAGAAGGGTTACGGCAGGGAACGTTCTGTGTAGAAGGACAAACACAGCTAGCAAAGGCAAGGGCCGTAACCGTGACCCGGATAAGATTGGGGGTTAAAAACTCCACGGTGGTGGTGGAGAAGCAAGAAATTTCGTCTGGGGTCTATTTGGCGGCGGCCTTAGTTGAAGTAAAAGGGGGTATGATTCACGTTCCCGTGCTGAATTCAAGGGAAACGGATTTTGAAATACCTCCATCATTTAAACCCCGCTTCAGTAACTATAAGAATTTCAAGACACCACCGCAAAATGCAATTGGCTTAGTGCAGAAATTAGACGTTCGGGAAAGGATGGAGCGAATACTTAAGGTCATTCGAAAAGACTCCGACTTAAACCCCGAGGGGGTGGCATCAATCGAACGAATTTGTGCCGCCTATCACGACGTTTTTTGGTTGGAAGGAGACAAGTTGTCCTGCACAAAAGCGATCAGGCATTCGATACCCGTAAGGCCGGAACAGACCCCCGTTAATCAGAAGCAGTATAGGCTACCTCACATACACCGCGAGGAGATCAACCGACAGGTTAGGAAGTTGGAAAGAGATGGCATAATATCCCCTAGCGTATCGCCCTGGAATTCGCCATTGCTGCTGGTACCAAAGAAAGCATCGGCGGACGGGAAGAAAAGCTGGAGGCTTGTGGTAGATTTCCGCAAAGTTAATGAAGTCACCATAAAGCAAGTTTTTCCGATTCCAAGGATCGATGAAATTTTGGATCAGCTAGGGAATAGTAGATACTTCTCCACCCTAGACTTAGCTAGCGGTTACCACCAAGTGGAAGTGGAGAAAGGAGACCGAGAAAAAACGGCATTCAGTACGGCTTTAGGACATTTTGAGTTTAACAGAATGCCATTTGGCTTAACGGGCGCTCCCGCCACTTTCCAAAGATTAATGAACTATGTTCTCACGGGTCTACAAGGAATGGAGTGTTTCGTTTACTTGGATGACATTGTGGTGTATGGTGGAAACCTGGAGGAACATGATAGGAGATTATGCAAGGTTCTTCAACTGCTAAGGGAGAACAACTTAAAGTTACGGACGGACAAATGCAATTTCTTAAGAAAAGAGGTTGTGTATTTGGGGCACAAATGCTCGGAAGAGGGAGCTCTTCCAAATCCGGAAAGGGTGGAGTGCGTGGAAAAATATCCCCCTCCCAAAAATCGGAAGGAGGTGCAGTCTTTCCTGGGATTAGTGAACTACTACAGGAAGTTCATTCCGGGGACGGCGGAAATTGCCTTGCCGATCAATAAGTTACTCCGAAAGGACAGTCCTTTCAAATGGACAGAAGAGTGTCAAGAAGCATTTGACAGATTGAAGGCGGCAATAATATCTCCTCCGGTTCTGGCTTATCCCGATTTTTCGAAACCTTTCGTGCTCACCACGGATGCCAGTGGTGAAGCCCTCGGAGCAGTGCTGTCCCAAGCGGACAAAGGGGGAGACCGACCAATTGCGTTTGCTAGCCGAGCGTTGTGCGATGCCGAAACGCGATATTCAACTATTGAGAGAGAGTTCTTGGCAGTTGTATGGGCGGTGACAAATTTCCGACCGTATCTCCTGGGTAGGCCTTTCAAGGTATTTACAGACCATCAACCTCTAAGGGGGATAGCCAACCTGAAGGATCAGACGTCCCGTTTAGCCAGATTTCGGCACAAGTTATCTGAATATGACTTCGAGATAGTATATAAGCCTGGCAAAAAGAATCAGAACGCGGATGCTCTGAGCCGAATATCTCCAATGGGAAACCAGGTGCTCGGGGTGCAGACCAGAGCAAGGACCCGAGCGGAACAGAAGAAAATGGCTACTGCAGATGTGGGTTCAGTAACTAACGGAAGAGAAGAACAGGAACAGAATCGTTCTGAGATTGAGGACAGAGAATGTTCTGGGAACCGTGATGTAGGGGAAAAGGCACCGGTAAATTATGTTTTGTTAGATGATCCACGAGAAATTCAACAGGCACTAAAGGACTTCCACGACAGCCCATTAGGGGGTCATCAGGGTTTCAGAAAGACACTTGCGAAACTAAGGAGACAGTTTCGATGGGCCGGTATATTGCCAGATGTGCAGAGTTCCAGCGCAATAAAAGTACCCTGAAAACGGTAATGCCGATGGTAGTTACTGATACGCCCAGCCGGCCTTTCCAAAAGGCCTATATGGATATGGTGGGTCCTCTTCCTGAAACCACACAGGGAAATAAACTCATACTGACTTACCAAGATGACTTCTCCAAATTCATGGTGTGTGCGGCGATGCCCGATGGAGAGGCAAGTACTGTGGCCCAGGTATTCTTTAGAGATATTGTAGCCAAGTACGGGGCACCACAAGTACTAGTGACAGATAACGGGACAAATTTTATGTCTCGGGTGTTCAGCGATACCTGCAAAATGTTGGGGATCAGAAAACTGAATATTACGCCCTATCATCCTCAAGCAAATGGATCATTGGAGAGAAGTCACCGCCCCCTGGCGGAGTACCTTCGAGCCTTCGCGGACGAAGATGGAAATAACTGGGACCAATGGCTAGCACCAGCTATGCATGTGCACAACAATACCGTGCACTCGTCAACAGGTCAGACACCCTTCAAAACGTTGTATGGTTTTGATATAGACCTGCCCACTAACTTAAGGGGAAAGTGTGCTCCATTATATAACCCCGATGATCCAAGCAAGGTGTTAAAGCTGCAATTGCAGCGATGTCATGAATTGGTCAGAAAAAACCTCGAGAAGTCGAAGTTGTTAGCGAAAAAGATTTATGACGAACAAAGTAGGCCAGTGTCGCTGAGCCCTGGGGATAAGGTTATGCTTAGGAACCACGGCCGAAAAAACAAACTTTCACCTATTTGGGTTGGACCGTACGAAGTGGTCAGGGTAGAAAGTCCGGTCACTACTACGATAAGAGTGAAAGGGAAAAACCGAAAGTGGCATAATAACCACTTGCGGTTGTATCGTGGGAAATAAGTCGTGGTTCGTCCTTCAGAAATAAATTAAACAGGCGTAGTGCGGTATGGGGTATGTATTTTTCTTTTTTTTTTCTATTAAACGGCAAAGGGACTTGGTTAGATTGGAACGTGGACAAGAGAATATGAGGACCGTGGGGTACACGGTAGGAGGAGGTACCTTGTCAATTTTCTTTATTGCAGGAATTGTTTGATGCGCAATATGGGCTCGTAGAGAGAGGAAGATACCCTCTGTTCGAGAAGTAGAAGTGATTGGGGGCGATGGATCAGCTCCCCCGATAGTAGAGTGCCACGAGCCAAGAAAACCTGCCGTTAAGATTGACCCGGAGTATGCCAGATCCAAGGGACCGATGGAAGATTATGATCCCCAGACAAGGAAAACTTGGTTCAGAGAACCCAATGTTGCAGGCTCCCGAGTGACGGAGTCTAGAATGGGACCAACCAGGGCTCCGATTTAATCGGGCCTTAGAAAAAAAAAAGAAAAACAAAATGGAAAAGATTAATAATAATTATTGAAAAGAGGGTAAATAAAAAAAAAAGTAGAAAAAAAAAGAAAAAAGAAAAACAGAATAACAAAGAACTCCGTATGAAAAAAAAGAAGGAATTGCATAAACCCCACAGAGATAAAAAAGAAAGAAAGAATAGACAGAAAAAGAAGTTCTAAAAAAAAAAACATTTTTGAAAAGAGGGTAAATAAAAAAAAATAATAACAAATAACTCTGTATAAAAAAAAAGAAATTGAATAAGCCCCCATAGAAAAAACAGAAAGAAAGAAAAAGACGTTCTAAAAAAAGAAAGGGGGAATGGAAAAAACAAAAAATAAGGACATTGTTGGGAAGAGTATTTTAATGTGAAAAAGAACAAAATAAGAAAAAGAAAATGAAAAACGAAGAAAGAAAATCAAAAAAGCAACCATTTAAACATGGACAGGAGTAAAACGACTAACAAACAATATTGTACTCTGTTGAACTATATCGTTTCTGTCAGACAACAAAGAAGTTGAATCAAAGTTCCTAAACTCAAATTAAATGTAAAAACACACATACACACATACACACACACGCATCAAGCAGTAATAACAATCTACAAAATATGTACTAAACATTTACTTAATTAAAATAATACACTATAAAACATACACATGAAGCGATGCAGTAAATAGTAAAAATCAACAAATAAGATGAATCTGAAAAAAAAAACAATACTGTAAGTCATACTACTACTATATATTACTACTATTTATAACGTTGGATTGAAAATATCAAGTGTATTTTTTCTTTTATTTTTACTTTTTAAGTCATGATTATGTTTTCATTCTATTCAATTTGTTGTTATTGTAAGAAATAAATATAAGAATTTGATATGGATACGAATTATGCCATAAGTATATAGTGTACCTTAGTAAATACAGTAAGACCCTAGTTAAGTATGTTGTTATAGAGATAGGGAGTTACAACATTTCCATCCCATCATTCTGGGGAAAGACGGTGGCATCCGAAGGTGAAGCAGAAAGATAAATCGGTACATCCGAGGAACAAAATGGAGAGATAACTCAGTACATCCGGGGAACAGCCGGATGGTAGTTGGCATGTTAATGGAGCGATCGGTGGACAGACGATGAGGAGGAGGGAAGAAATTTCATATTGCGTGTCATTTGGAGTGACTGTACTTGTTTGTCGATTGCGTTTGAGAAAAAGTCGTTATTTGAAAATTTTAATCACCCAGTAAAAATTAGTGGTGATGAAAAGGATAAAAAAAAAACTAAATGAACACGACAGCTAAAATTTGTGCTGGTCCCGTTGTTGATATTTTGGGGAGATGAGATGACCGCTTCATTTGATCATCCATTAAGGACCAACTGATTTTACCCTCCTTGGACATTGAGTGGCACATCTACAATTTGGGCATGAAAAATCGTGACAAAGCCGATGATAAAGTTATTATTGATGGTACTAGAGCCGTGAAGAAGTACAACGTTAGCATTAGGTGTGCCACCAGCCCTCTATGAGAAACGTCAAAGAATTCAAAGTGAAGAAGATGCGGAAGAGTCCCAATAACATCTGTCGTTATATATTAAGCGGTGCTGTTTTCCTTGAAGCTATCAGAGGCAGAAACATTCCATGTCTGGTGAGCGGTTGGGAGAAAGCAATTGTTATTGGCCGCAATGCTTAAGCCGATCAATATAAGGCCACCAATTCCATAGTGCCTGGTGCTAGTAATTTGACATTGATTCTTGTTCCCGTCGGCGGCAGTGCTGAATACGAAATCCATGACTACAAGGGCGTTGATCCGCAAATGCTGAAGAAGCGAGAGAGCTGCTATAACGATGCGGGCATCGTTCCTGGTGGAGGGGAGGAATGTTGTGACAAATAATTTGTAAGGTGTCATACTATTGACACCATTAGTGTAGGGCATAGCTGTAAGGTTCTGTCACTTGAGAATGGGAATCAATTTGATATCGCAGCAAATTAACCTGTTGTTGCGACATCCCAAAAACTGAAGTGATTAATGTAAGCCAATGTTTACGGTGCATTTTTCCATATGCGGAATGTGTTACGGGAGCATTGGCACATTAATAAACAAAGAAATGACAAAAGTGCGTCAACCTGAAGTAATTAATGTAGGTCAATGTTTACGGGAACATTGACACATTAATAAACAAGGAAATGACGAACGTTTGTCAATGGGTTTTGCACTAACGTTGCATTTTTTCCTATGCGGAAATATGTGACTGTTTTTGCTGACTCTTATTTCTGAGCAGTATTTGGGTTGGCTCTCAGTCGATAGCGGCAGAACAAATAATAATAAGAAAAATAATGATATGATATATGATATAAAGGTAGTTCCGATATAGGAACAGAAGAATGGTCTCAGGAGCGCTTGGCAACTGAGACGGATGAACCCATGCCAATGAGAATTAATTTCAGGCTGGAGGTGAGTAATCAAGCAGAACTAGTTGCCGTTTGGGCAATGTCCATCTCGTCGCGGGCCCCGCGACTCTAAAATACAGGCCACCTCTGTCACGTAGGGACACAGACCCCCCCTTGCTCACATACACTTGAATTCAATTTATACAAACGTTTAATTTTTTTTAACATTTGGCGCAGCCGGTAGGATCAAATGTGATTTGAACCTACTGGTCTGCGCGTTGCGAATCGATCATCACAACATTACAAGTTGTGATTTTCTTTTTACAACATTTGGCGCAGCCGGTAGGATCAAATGTGATTTGAACCTACTGGTCTGCGCGTTGTGAATAGATCATCACAACATTACAAGTTGTGATTTCCATTTTACAACAGCCTTCAAGAGCATAATCCACCTTTAATATCAAAATTACCGGAATGGAATCGAGGAAACTGCAATTTTGTGTTATTGATTGTTACAGTATCAGGATCATAAACGTTATTCACATTTTCAGACGACTGACTTGCGTTTTTTCCTTTATCCAAGAAAAATTATAAAATATAGCGTTTTTTCATTTGGCTGGTGTTGGTCTTTGAAGAGTATTCAAACAATAGTGATTCATGTAATCACAAAACTGTCTGACGAGTTTTTTGAGTACTAAATCTTATCTTTCTAACATCGTGTTGCGAAACCCGGTTGTTTTTACCCAACGCGAGATACGGATTACTAAAGCCACTTTTTTTATTTCACATTATATGAGTATAGTAGAGAGCAATAGAGAGACGAACTAAAGTCTCACACTTATTAGTCTGTCCAAAAAAGGTTTCTGATAGATTATGGCATGAATAGATCGGAAATAAATAACTATTTGCGTTTGACTAACGTTTTGGCAACAAAAACTATTTACCCAATACAGTCACAAAAAAAATCGCTAATTTATATTTCAAAACCTGTCATAAGCAGTTTCTTTTCTAAAAAACCATTACGCCTTCTATGAGGTATATCAAACAAATTTGTGAAATGAATAAAGTTGTAAACCGAAATTTCGATCAACTGGATATTTATTGAAATAAAATCGGAAATAACGTCGTGATACTAAGTCAATCTATTTACATAACTTGCTCGTGGCGTCATTTAATTCCAAAATTAAATAATAAATAAAAAGATTTTTGTACTAAAAAGCGCTCAAATCTATCATCCCTCATGAGTGTATTCTTTGTAGTAATGAAAGTAACATTTTTATTAATAGTACACGACAGCCTGCACAGCATCATTACCAATTCTTGAATGAATTTTCCCATCGGCATAGACAGAGCCGGAATATCCATCCCACTTTTCACCCACAACCTTATAAGGCCACAAATAAATTCAAAGGTTTTGTGTAGTAGTAAAGCAATGTACTCCGCGAAAAAATATTATAAGTTTAGAATAAATTACTTGCATTACATCACAAAATCCAATTAAACGTTGAGGAGAATCTGTTGAGAAGACAGATTCTCCATTCTTTTCGCACTGTTGCGTAACTTAGCCTGTGATACTAAAGAGATGTGTTATTTTTGTTGTTGTATTTTTTGATTAAGTTTCATAGCATAAGCTGTTTTCCTTCCTTTGCTTTCCTGTTTTTCGAATGTCCTTAACGAAACTGTAATGGAAGAGACGCCTTGTTTTGTTTTGTTTTAATGCAACATTTGCATACGTCCACAATATCCTTGGCATCATTTGAGTGCATTGCCTGCTCTCCCCATGCAATGGTGTTCGTGAGGACGACGAAGACGAAGAGGATGGCGGCGACCACAACGAAGATGTTTTTGATGGACGAACGGAAGGACCGACCTCAGACGTCGAATTGTGTGTGTGTGTGTTTTTTTTTTGAAAGACATACAAATTGTATTAAAATATGTGTGTATAAATCTTAACAAAAGAATGAGAAAAACCCGAGATTTTTTCCTTTGACATAGAAGAGAATTGTCTTGTTCGGTTGAAAGTCTTTTGTCCTTTTAGTTATTGTCTTCAGACTTTAGAGGTTATGAAAGTTTTCTTTGGGGAATTTTCTATGGAAAAACGTCATTTAAATATCGTTCATCTATGTAGAAACCGATGCAAGCATTGCTTTCTACAAATAACGAAAATATAATAATACGCAAGGATATGTTGTATGTTTTTGTCACTCAGGTTATTGCCACAATTGGTGTTGTTCGTAAAAGTTTAATTAAACGTGCAGACATAAAGTGATAGGAGCAATCAGACAAGTATTTCTCGAATTAGTACAATAACTTTAAGTTGTCATTGAAACGATAAACTTAGGTGATATTTTAGAATCCTAAAGAAAGAGAAAAGTGCTTGATAAGGTTTTTCGTAGTTGGAGTTTGGAAGTAGGAGTTCAGAAGATTTGCTGTGGGTTAAAAAATTAACAAAAATTAAAATAATTTATGAAATTAGAACAAAACCAGTGGAGACATTTTTGTCAGGTGGAATGACTTACATACGGGGGCGGTACCAACACTAGATGGCGCCAGTAGTTTGAAAAGAAATATTTTGGTGAAAAGTGGCAACCTTATGAAACATAGTATTTTTTTAGTATTTTTATTTGAGTCATCAACGATCTCAGTGAATATGTAAACTTGTAAAAAATTATTCATCATTATGTAACTCAATAATTTCATTCGAAAAATCTCAGTCCAAACAATATTAGAGCTGAGGTAGATTCTACACTGTGGTAGTCTGCTCCTTGGTTTACGACTGTAAAATATTGGGTAGCAGAGTTTAAACGAGGCCGTATGAGCTGCCAAGACGAACAATGTAATGGTCGACCAATTGAGGTGTCTACGACAGACATGGTTAAAAAAAATCCACAAAATATTACCGGATGATCGCTGGTTGAAGATGCGTGAGCTAGGTGAAATGATAGGCATTTCAAAAAGTAATATACATTGTATATTGACCGAAGATTTGAAGATGAGAAAGCTGTGCGCAAGATGGATGCCGCGCTTGCTTTCAATAGAGTAAAAACAGCGTTGTCAGGATGTTTCAGTAGAGTGTTTGGTAATGTTTCACTGCCATAAAGCCGAATGTTTGCGTCGGTCTATAATCATGGATGAGACATGAGTCCACCACTTCATACCTGAGATGAAGGAACAGTTAAAGCACTGGACTAAAATGGGAGAATTGTGTCCAAAGAAGGCTAAGAAGGTTCCATCTGCAGGCAAGGTGATGGCGTCTGTTTTTTAGGATGCGCATGGAATTATTTTCATTAATTACCTTCAGAAAGCAAACCTCATCTTTGTTAGGTCGGCTAGTTTCGGAGTCACCCTCGTACACCTTCACTCAACGTCTTTTCCCACTGGTACAAAAGTGTGCGGAGTGGCAGAAGGGGCGTGGTAAGTCGCAAAGTTCTGAATTAATGCAATGATCCGTGACAATACAACCTATTCTCATTCATAGACAGTACCTTAAAAAAACTATTATTTGTACGAAATTCAATAGAGCTTAATGCAATCAAATAAGAATATATACCGGTTTTAAAAGTGTATAAACCTCCAAGTTTATACTTACTTTTAAGTTTAATGAATTAATTTTGAATTTAATGAAAATATGAAATTTAAATGTTATAAAAGATAACGCTCTTATTTAAGTTATCTAAAACCAATCTAAGTAATTATCGATAAATATGCCAATGATTATTGTGAATAATTTACTGTAAGCTGAAGAAAATATTGAAAAAGGAAAATAGAAAATCCAATCTTACCAGCAAAGTTGCTGATTCAAAATCAGCCGCTTTTGCAGCACAACTCGCACGGTGAGCATCTCAAACTCAGAAAATAAACATATTGAATTAATTTAATTCATTTGCATTTTTTCTATCTCTCTCTCTCTCTCTCTTTTTATATATTTTATATATATTAAATCTTAAATTTAATTGTATAATTTCTCAATTCTGAGAAATTATGCAATTATTCTAAACCTGCCAATTCTTTAGCGCAGAACTTACTGCCGGCACGTAAGAAGTGGCCCTCAATTAATCAACTCCAAACCAATCCTGTATACAGTCCCCTATATCTCTACTAAGTTGTATCACAACAACATCGCCAAAGATTAAACCTGGATTAATCTCTTATCAAAAACATTACATGGTTCTTCGAGCCGGATATGAACCAAAAAGTAAAGTTAAATAAAACACACAAAGAGGTATGGTTTTGATGAAACTTTTATATCATTACAATGCTTGGACCTTGCCATTATGTACGATGACCGCCTCTGGATTGGTTGCAGCATTGGATAATTTTTGAGGTAGTTTTCGACCATTTTTTCGCACATTTCGGGCGGTATTTCGGCGATAACTTGGCGAATGTTGATTTTCAAATGATCCAACGTTTGGGGATTATCCGAAAATATACGGTTTTTGACGTAGTCCCATAAAAAGTCTAACGTCGTCAAATCGCATGATCTTGGTGGCCAATTGACGTCGTCAAAACGTAAAATTATGAGTTTTCATGAAGCCAAAATCGGTCGTGTTGTGTGGCTCGTGGTACTCTCTTGTTAAAACCACATATCGTTCATACTGCTCCGGATTGAAATTCGGATTATCCGCCACAATTTCACTAACAGAAGCGAGATTTTCGGCAATGCGCACATTGCGATGATGCACAGGCGTGACCACATCTGTAACGCTTCCAGTCTCTTCAAATTTCTTTATAATCTTACCAATTCCTTGCGCAGTAGGTCGATTATGACAACCATAATGATCTCGTAATGAACGAAAAGTGCCCACGTTCGAATCACCACATTTGTAGTAAGTTTTATCTATTTTTACGCGTTCTTCGCTTGTTAAACAACATATTGTTAAAAAAAAGCTTCCTAAGAAATGGAAAATATATATACCATGCGCAGAAGTTACCAAAATGTTATTTTTTGGTAGCTATGATTTCTTCTTCTTCTCCTACTTCTTAGGCACCGGCCTAACAACAATTGAGCTGGAACATCTCGAACAATGTCTTGTTTACATTCTAGCAAATCTCGATCGTACACACGCGGATCGATAATTATTGAATGGAAATTTTTTATAATAAATTTCTGAAACGTGTAGAGGTTTGCTAAATGCGGTTGAAATACAAATACTCGTAGTTAGTCTTAATCTTAATATTTACGTCTGTTATATTTTTAATTAATCGTGCAAACATACAAATGTTTGTTTGTCAATTTCAAATCTTTATTCTGCATTGGTAGTAAATGCAAATATTGAGTTCACTAATTGGAAACAAATAATAATGATACCAGATTATAAGATGATGTTGCGATCTTTATCTAAACAATGTTCAATACAACATTGGAAGGTAACTTAAAATTTACACAAGAAATTCATAAATACTATCTTGGAAGTTTGTTTAAATCCTACAGGATACCAAATACTTAAACACATATGTGAGGGTTAAAACACATATTACGCACCACATGTACGAACGAATTCCAGGCATTTGCGTTTTTTCTTCAATTCGTTACACTAAGTTTTGATAATGCTTAGAGATCTGATCCTTGCAGTGGAGTTTTTGTCACTTTCTTCTTCGCCGACCTGGGCGCATTCTTCCTCTCAATATGATCCATCTAGACAATCACTGTAATTTAATGATGAGTTCGTATATTTTGTTGTCAAATTCTCTTTTCAAAACAAATTCATATTTTGTGGCACAATCTAGAATTCTGCGCTAAACGCTGTACTGTAAAATATTGGGTAGCAGAGTTTAAACGAGGCCGTGCGAGCTGCCAAGACGAAGACTGCAGTGGTCGATCAATAGAGGTATTAACGCTAGATACTATTAAGAAAACTCATAAAATGGTATTGGACGATCGTCGACTCAAGGTGCGTGAGCTAGCTCAAATGATAGGCATTTCCAAAAATGCTATACATCGTATATTGACCGGAGATTTGAAGATGACAAAGCTGTACGCAAGATGGATGCCGCGCTTGCTCTCAATAGAATAAAAACAACCAACAACAGATGTTTTAGTACAGTGTTTGGCGATGTTTCACCGCAATAAAGCCGAATTTTTGCGTCGATTTATAACCATTGATAAGACATGGGTTGAACAAATTCACACCAGAGACAAGGGAACAGTCAAAACAGTGGACTGGGATGGGAGAATTGTGTCCACAGAAAGCGAAGACGGTTCCATCCATCTGTAGGTAAAATCAGGGCGTCTGTTTTTTGGGATGTGCATGCGATTATTTTTATTGGTTAATTTCAGAAAGGAAAAAACATCAACGGCGAATATTATGCTAATTTATTGCAGCGATTAGGTGATGAAATTATGCAGCAAACTCATGATGCCCAACGTCACGATAATTGAAGAAAACTGTCAGCAACCTGAATTTTGATCGATTTTGCCACAATATTTTGCTTCACCTTTGCCGCGATATTCATTCGATTAGTGGGTTGGTTATTTCCGTATAGACTCTGGTCTTATCTGCCATAATATTACATTTTATGTCGTGATGGTTGGCAGAACTCGTATCTTCGTATCTTCACTGATTCTAACGCGAGAGTTATTAAAAAAAAAAAAAAATTGACTATTTTTGCTACGGAATTTGATGCGTCTGACACTCAAAATATGGTTTCTCTTTTAAAATGACTGATTCGATTTGAAACCTTCGTTGTTTGTTGCCAAATTTCCGATTAGTATTACATGACTTTTATCGGTAATCGTCGCTCTTCGTCCTCAATTTGTCCTTTTTCAAACTGTTTATGCAATTTCTGAACATTTCTTTCCGCCAAATCCATTTGCCGAAGGCTTTTTGTAACATTTGGGACGTTCCCGCTACAGAAAGTTCGTTTTTAAAACCAAATCAAGTGCAACTTTTTTGCTCAACAAAAACACGCTTTTTGAATAGTACTAAATTAAGAGTAGGTCTAATATTATTGACATTTGGGACGCAAAATTTTTACGTAGATGTCAGTCACAATCAAGAAAACATTAAAATAGAAAATAGTAAATTGAGAACTTCGGGTGCCTTAATGTGTCAATCTGAATTTTGGAAAGAGAAAAGGCTCAGCTGGAATAATATCGGATAAATGCGATGGTTGTTCGATGATGTTTTTGAGTTTTTGACCTGAAGTTCGTCCGCAATGACAGCCTTGAGAGATGGTGCGCAATAGCGGTACAAAATACATCAATTTTCTTTCCACAAATAGGGGTTTTTTTGACGAATTTGATTTCTGAAACGCCACAGTTCAGTTCAAATTCTTTATTTACTGTTTGAACTTTAAAAGCAGCCAACACTACTTTGAATTTTTATCGACTTTGATGTGGTTTTTTTCGGAAGGCAGAAAACCGAAGTTTTTGATTGGCTTGAATATTACATTCGTAAAAGCCTGTCCCATCAACAGCTATAAAGCGCTTTATGAATGTGAGGTCGACATTAACTCTTTCTAATATGTATTCAACTACTTGGGCGTGATTGTGTTTTTGAAGAAAATTCTTTCTTTTTTCCCCTATTAAAATGTTGCGAACTGATTCGTGAGACACAGGAAGCCTTGCGGCCATCTCTGTCGGACTTAAATGACAGTTTTTGGTTACCATTTCCTTCACTTTATCGATGTTAACTTCCGTTGAAGACGTTGATGGCCGGCCAGAACGGTGCAAATTTTGAAACATACCCCGACAGCTTTTGAATACACTGTACCACTCATATTCACGTGTTTTTGATAAACTCGATTCATCGTAAATTTGCTGTAACATTTTCAACGATTCCGCATATGAAATTTCATTTGCAATGCAGATTTTGAGACACATTTTTTGTTCGATATTTTTATCCATTACAAAAATCGGAATATAGAGATGGGCTAACAAAATCGAGCGCTGTAAACAAACTAAATGACAGATTGCGAACAAATTCTGCATCAATATAAAGAAGAGTTGTGCCAACTTAGCGACCAAACGCATTACATTTCAGCGGGCTTTTTGAGGGATTAATTTCCTGTACTCTTTTGCCAGAATTAGTATTTAGTGGTTCAGAATCTTTTACGACAATACTTTTTAGATTTTTACATCGATACAAAACGAAATTTCGCCTTTCATACAGTTAATTGTGGAACTTTGTGTTCTAATTAAAAACAAAATAACTTCCATTAAAATAATGGGCATATGAGTTATATATAGATTTTAACTAATTAAGTTTGAGTCAGAATTGTGTTAAAATAAACACTCAGTTGTTAAGATGTTTAATATGACCGTCCTGCATTTGATGATTTCATTATGGCATTACTTTCATCACTGCCCATCCAACTGAAAATATCACAAGGAAATCGATATCTTATTGTAACAATCACCAGATATTTTTAGAAAGTTTTTGATAACAAAGTTAAGAAATAAGCATAAGTAAGCCGGAATATAAGTTTTCGCCAGCACAATTACAGACAGCGACCTTTCTAATTAGAGTGATTGGCAGTTGTTGTGGTTCATAAACACAAATTAATTAATTTCATAACGCATCGTATAAATTCAACAGTAACTTTGTTGTTCACCCTTAGAAAGGCACCATTTACCTTTCGCTTTTGGCCAACTCTCTTAGGTCTTTATTCTATCCTACTTTGTATACAAATTATATTTTCCTTTCAAATTTTGTTGGCTCTGATAAAATTTTTGTTTTCTTTGTAAAATGTTGTTTATATTACAATCTGTATTGCAAAATAACATAATACATTTTGAATATTTCATGTTTTATTTATCAAGTTTCTTTTTCATTGTCCCACCATATCCCCACCTCTACATTGAGTGTTAAATGTGAAATTGTGCCAAATGCGCAATTTTCGCCTGGGAAGAATACGAGAGAATTTTGTTCTTTACACTTCATTGAGGTTGTTTAATGTAGTATTGTAATTTAATAATTTCGTCGATAATTAAATTTAAAAATGGCAAAATGTGTTCTTCGTTGTGTTGCCAAATTGCAACAGCGACAAATTTAATGATCTAATGGTAATGGAAATGTCAACGTAATGATTAATTGATATTGCTTAGTGGCCGTATAGTATCGGAGCAGGGTGTTGGAAAAGTAAAAGCTTGCCAGTTGTGGAATTGTGGAATAATACTTGTATATGCAATGAAATAAAAGCAAATTTACAAATTACTCTTCACAAACAACAATACTAATTACAAAATAGTGTCGTAGTACTCTACGCCACCCTATTTCTTTGCGACTGCAATAATCAATAGCGCTTTGTCGATAAATTACGAAATTCGCAACTGTTAAATGTGCTGAGAAATAAATGTGATTTTGGTGAGAGAAAGGGATGAAATATAAGGTGAAAAGAGTATCAGAAATAAATCCATTATAAAGGGTTTCCAAACAAGAACGCAAGATTTAAATAACTGATACAGCAATTGAATTGTTTCTCTGGCTGCATGACATGTGGCGCTGTCTTGTTGACACCACATGCCCTCCACATTCATTTCTTCAATTTTAGGCACGAAAAAACTGGTTATCATTTCACGATACCGAACACCATTGACTGTTTCCGCTTGGCATTCCTCATTTTCATAAAAAAAGGTCCAATGATTCCTCCAGTCCAAAATCCACACCACACAGGTGACACGTTGAGGATGCATTTGGTTCTCGTGAATCACTCGAGGAGTTTCCTCACCCAAAATGCGATACTTCTGCATATTGACGCACTCATCAAGATGAAAATAGGTCTCGCCACTGAAGATGATTTTATCGGCAAAATCAGCATTTTCATGTTGTCTCTCCAATACCCAATTAACGAACTCCCTTCGCTATCCATGGTCAGCTGGCTTCAGTTCCTGAGTCAATTGAACTTTGTATGCATGAAGATGCAAATCTTTCGCCAAAATTCGCTGCATAGTGGATTTGGAGACACCAATTTGCTGAGCTCGGTGTCGAATTGAGGTGGATGGAGTTTGAGCGACATCATCACGTACAGCTGCGACATATTCGGTCGATCGACCTGGTCGAAGGCTCGTTGTTGTCTTTACATCACTATCAGACCCAGTTTTGGCAAATTTATCCATTAATCTCTTTACAGTTGACTCTTTTGGAGCATTACTGTGACCCCAAATTCGCAATTTGCGAACTGTAGCCGCAAAACTTTCACCATTTTGGTAAAACAATTTCACAATGAGAATGCGTTGTTCATTCGTGTAGCTCTCCATTTTTACTAACCTCGTACCTTCTGCTAGCAAACAATAACAATTGTTCAAACAATGACACTTCGAATGGCGCCAAACTTAAATCTTGCTTTCTTGTTGGGACACCCTTTATAAACGATTGCTTCTGGGCAAAACTAACGGTACGATAGCCAAAATTGTTCAAACTTTTAAAAACATACAAGAGTAATTGATGTTTATAAAGTCCTTAAATAGGCAATATGAATTTACAAACATTAACATACAAAGGTATAGTTGAATGAAAATTTGGTAAATTGTAAATTATTTTCGGTGCTTTGTTCTGCATAGTTTGTAATGATTTCATAATATTTGTCCTTTTGCAACCGTATATTAACGTCATGTAATTTAGGTGACTTTGAATAAGGGCCTGATAAATTAATATTTTAGTTTCCATATTCAATTTGAATTTCATTTTGTATAATATACCATTAGCCGGTGCTTTTTTTAATTTAATTTCAGTTATATTTGAATCCCAAGAGAGATTACTTTGCAAAGTAACCCCTAAGTATTTAACTTCATGGGTTTCAGTAATTGTATTACCATCAACTAAAATACTAAAATGATTATTTAATACATTGGCATGTGGTCTAAAACTTATTAATTTGGTTTTATTTGGATTCAGAACAATTTTATTCAATTTAGCATATTCAACTATTAGGGAAATATCCCGTTCCATGTTAATTTTCAAAGTCAAATCGTAACTATATGGATAAAATAAGCAAACGTCATCTGCAAACATATACATTTTACCAACAAGGTAAATGTCATTCAAAAAAATTGAAAATAATAACGGCCCTAGACAGCTACCTTGTGGTACTCCACATTCAAAATTTACCATTTCAATTTTACAACGGTTTACTTGCACAAACTGTTTCCTATTTTGAAAATAATCTTTAAGTAATTCCAGCTCTTTCCCTACCACTCCATAGAACTCCAATTTGTGCAGCATTACAGGGTTGCCCATATTCGACGGACCCATCTGGCAACGCCATAACTTTTGACGGAGATGTCAGATCGCTTAATGACATACCGCGGTTGAAGCGTCAGTCCAAGCAGATTTTTACCATGGAACAATACACGCCACGCGAGCGCTCTGAAATAGTTGAAATTTACATTCAACAGAAGAAGTCAATTGTGAAAACTCAACGTGCTTTTAAAATATTAAAAAATGTGAGAAGTGCGCCTTCTAAGAACACCATTAAGCGTTTATACGAAAAATTTTCGACTGGTGAGGCTCTTTCTAATCCGAAGAGGCCAAATAAAAGTCGACCAAGGCGATCGGCCGAGAATATCGCTGCCGTACGAGCCAGTGTTGAGAGGTCCCCAAGAACATCCCAAAAACGCCGTTCTCAGCAGTTGGGCATGGCTCGGTCCACTTTACAACGGATTATTCGCGTTGATTTGCATTTGTTCCCGTACAAAATTCAATTGACGCAAAGATTGTTGCCTGCGGACAAGCCTCGTCGATTGGAATGGGCCCAACGAGTCATCGAAATGGCCGATGATGACGAGCAATTTTGGAACAAAATTATCATGTCCGATGAAGCCCATTTCACATTGAATGGGACCGTAAATAAGCAAAATTGCCGTATTTACGCCACTGAAAATCCTCAGGAGATTCAAGAATTGCCTCTTCATGAAGAAAAAGTCACAGTTTGGTGCGGCGTTAGTGCGAAAACGGTCATTGGGCCGTTTTTCTTCCAAAACGGAAATGGCCATGCTGTTACCATCAACCAGGAGCGTTATCGCGACATGATGACCAATTTTGTGATGCCAATTATTCGTCGAAAGCGTATGAGGCAGTTCTGGTTTCAACAAGACGGCGCTCCACCGCACACAAGTCGCATAACAATCGATTTTCTGAAGAATTTGTTTCCGGGCCGTTTGATGTCGAAAAGTGGTGATTTGGACTGGCCACCGCGTTCGCCCGATTTGACGCCCGCTGACTTCTTCTTGTGGGGACATTTGAAGTCAAAGGTTTACGTTAACAAGCCAAGGACCGTAGAAGAGCTCAAGGACAACATTCGTGAAGAAATAGCCGCTATTCCGGCCGAAATGTTGGCGAAAACGATGGAAAATGCTGCAAAAAGGGCACAATACGCCATCAACGCCAGAGGCGGCCATTTGAGAGATATCATATTCAAAAATTGATGTAAACAAATCTACTTGGAACAAATTAAATGAATAAGATTGCCAACCGCCAAATTTTTATTTTTTTCTTTGATTTTTTTTTAAAAAACATGGGTCCGTCGAATATGGGCAACCCTGTATTTCATGATCAACTAAATCAAAAGCCTTCGTAAAATCAAGAAATATACCTGCAACACCAACTGAACCATTATCCAAACCACAACATATGAAGTTAACAACATTTATGTGTACTACCGCTTCTTCAGTGCCACAACTTTTTTTTTGAAACCAAATTGGTATTTATAAAAGTAATTGTTTTCATCAAAATATGCTAAAAGTTTTATATTATATTATATTATATTTTGTTGCACAACTTGTTACCATTTTGAGGATAATTCCATTAAGGAACCCATAACTTTTCTTAGATCAAATCTTTCACTGATCAAATCTTAACGTTACTTATATGCCACCCTATATAATAGTAAATGATTCCCTGTAAATCCCACAAAATACACAACAATACCTCCCTGACCATCATTTCTGGCTTGACCACCATCTGCTGCAATTCACAGATAAAAATTCGGTCCATGATGTTTGATTGCATTAACTCATGTGGAACCCATACATTGAGCTTCTCTTTTGTATTCAGTCTTATTCAAGTGGTTCCAAACCGTTTTTTGTGCAATTAGCTCCTGGGCATCCGAAAAAGTGCTTACATGACAGTCGGACAGTTGGCCCTCCAGAGCGTGGAGCACCTTTGATATCAAAATTACACGGAATGGAATCGGTGAAAGCAAAAATGTAGCTGTCAGAGCATCAGGATATTAAACACTATTTATATTTTCTGATGCCAGCTTTGTGTTTTCGCCTTTATTGAAGAAAAATTGTAAAATATAGTATATTTTTTCATTGCTGGTGTCCACTTTTGATGCGCGCTCGGACAATACTGGGTCAAGCAATCACAAACCTGTCTGAGTAGTTTTTTGTATGCGAAATCTTATCTCTTTAACGCTACTTTGCGTAACCCGATTGAACTTTTACAACGCAAGATTTAAATTACTGAAGCCAGAATATAATAATTGAAAATAATGGATTTGTTCTTACTACACCTTTATGTAGAATATGATGGATATTATGATTACAAGTGAAAAGGGAGGATAAGGCATAGGCTAACTTCCAACAATCAAAAGTGGATTTGAAAAACGTATGTAATCGTACATTGTTTTTTTCTGTGAACCAGATCTTAAATAATCATAATAATGATAATCACACTGGACATGTTATAATGCTGACTGCCAGCTCCCACTGGGATAGCCAAGTTGACAATTTTGGCAGCGAATTACCGCAACAGTCGGCTATTTTTTCCAGTCAGAAAACACCAAATCTAGTCTGTCAGCATGGGTTATACCGTCCGTGGACGAATTGCAGTACCGTCAATGGGCAGTATGGTGGCAGTATCACCAATATGAGCTATATGAGTCCATAGCTACCGTGTTGTTCTCTCGCTAGCGGTCCTGCACCAGCCGATCAGATGAGTGTAGAACCTCCTGATGCCACGCAAAATTCCCCGATGGGAGCGCGTTATTCTCCTACTAGCGGTTCTGCACCAACCGGCCAGATGAGTTTAGGACCTCCTGATGCCACATAAAATTCCCCGATGGGAGCTGCGCATCTGTTTCCGGGTTTTCTGTTTCATATCCGTGCATGAGGTAACAGCCAGTTGCATCGTCATGAATTGCTTGTTCTCTATAACCGAATTCACTAACAATAATATCGGTGGGTAATAACGGACCTTAGTCTTATACAGCAAGTAAGCAATTTTTGCTCTTAATTCATTGAGCATATCGCAGCTTATTGTTTACCTGGTTCTCGGTATTTATATCTAAGATTTATTTTTTGCGTATTATTTTATTTTCAGATTACAATTGATCTTCAATAGAAATATTCTTGAGTTAAACATGTTGGGATTTTGTTGGTCTTAACTAGTTAAGGCAACATACATATAGGACAACAGTATCAATCAGCCATTTGAGAACTTGTGGGAAGGGCTCAGATCTGATTGATTTGTAGACAATACGCACATTCTTTGACGCTTTGGAATGAATATTAGAATTAAGCTGCAGGTCCTGTAGATTCACTGCAGGTTTTCTGCACATTCCAACAGTATTACCGGCTAATGACTTCCATTATTATTTTGCCTATTATTAATGGCAAGTAATTGCTTAATCCCGTTTTGATTTCAAAACATATTTCTTGAAATGTGGGAGCGTATGATTTGTTGTAATTATTGACAAATTAACGCACGTTTTTTACTCTCATGTAGTATTTTGAAATATTTTTTTATTTGTGAAATACTCACATCTTTCCGCTTCTCTGGACCGAATGCCAGCCTTAATTCAAGTCGTAGAAACGGTAAATGATATTTATGGTTTTCCCACACTCCTGTCGCACTATCTTCTAATAATGAGCTGTGAGAGCGACGTTCAACAATTTTCATGTAGTATGATTAATTTTAATTAATGGTAAATAATTGCTTATTACTCATACTCTTTGATATCAGAAAAGATTTTTGTTTGTTTGTGGGGGCGTATGATTTGTTTTAATTATTGACAAATAATTACGAATTTATTACTCATATTGCAGTATGATTTCGTGAAGCACAAAAAAAAAGAAAAGATAACAATTTAATATTAATATTTGGCAACTGTTAAGAATTCTACATTAGGAATATGCGTTCTTGCTTCCGTTCTTAATTTAGACACAATTTTCATCATGTTTTTTTTTGTAATAATCTTCGTTTATTTACTGTCATGAGCTACAGGCGACTTTGTGAATGTTCAGTAATTGATTTCAACAATTGGCTTGCGGCCGTATGGTTTATAGTAATTATCGATGAATAATTAGATATTGTCCATATGTGTTGTAACGGAAAAGGAAATAGCTGTGTGCTTAAAGCAAACATAATCTTTGTGATTCAGCGTCCTCTAATGGGTACAAAAAAACTCATTTTATTATTCAATATTTCGAAAGTGTAAATAATTGTGGGCCTAATTGCTGTAGAAAATATGAAAGCTTTGAAGAGGGGAATAAGGTTATTTGAAAAATTGTTTATCACACACTTACATCCTATTTCAATACAGGATGAATTAGTGGGTATTAAGTTTGATTATTTCAGTTTTAAGAAATTGTTTCATCTTCCCGATGTAGTCGATTTTGATTTATTTTGGTGTTTTGGAATCTACTCAATTAAGTGACAAAACGATATTATGATTTGCAAGATGTTTGTGTTTAAAAATTGAAATTATAATTTTGTTTTCCTCTTGATGCTCTTTTTAGGCGTTTCATTGATAAATTTTTTACTATTTACTTAGAGGACGGAAAAAGCTCGTAAGTTCCTATAATACATGGTGTCCGTCGGGATGATATACTACTTTGTTTGTTTATAATTTTTGATTAAATGAAGGAGAATGGATCTTATATTAATAAATGTTTTATTTAATGTTATTGATTATATAGAATACAATATCAGATAAATGTCCGTCTCTGTCAGCGTCACAAATGCGAGCCCTTTTGAGCACATTTTTCATTACATTCTCACACATTTCACGCGATATTTTGTTTGAGTTGCTCAAGCGTTTCTGGTTTGTTTGCATAAACCTTGCTTTTCAGATATCTTCACAAATCGAAGTCCGGAGCAGTCAAATCAGACGACCGTGGAGGCCAATTAACATCACCATTTCTTGAAATAACTTGTTAAGGAAAGAGGTCTCGCAGTAATTTCATTGTAATCCTGGCTGTATGCGATGTGGCACCGTCTTGTTGATACCACATGTTAATCAAGCCCAAATCATGCAGTTGTGGCGTTAAAAAGTTTTCAATCATATTACAGTTACCGTTACGCCGTTACGTTTTCAGTTTCAAAGAAGTAAAGTCCAATGATTCCTCCTGACCAAATTGCACATCAGACTGTCACGTTTAATGGATGCAAAGGTGACTGATGAATAATTTGAGGGGTTTCCATTGCCCAGAACCGACTATTCTGTTTATTCACATATCCATTCAACTGAAAATGTGCCTCGTCACTCAATATGATTTTCTCATAAAAATCGGGGTTGTCGTGAGCGAGCTGTAACGTCCTATTCGCATATATACGGCGGCGTAAATGGTCTTGTGGAAGGAGCTGTTGTGCCAACTGAATCTTAAATGGAAAGTAATGCAAGTCCTTATGCAAAATTGTCGCCAAAGTTGTCCTTAACCAAGGTCCTGAGCACGGCGTCAAATTGAGGTTGATGGTTTATTTTGAACACTTTCTTGAGCAGCAGTAATGTTTTCAGCCGATCTTGCAGTACGTTCCGGTCCATGCTTGGCACTATCAGCTACAGACACTCTTTCTTTGAAATCCTTCACTACACGATAAGTAGTGCGTCTTGTTGGCAAAAATTTCATGTAACTTTGACGATGAGAAAGTAATCGATGATTGATTTTGATAAAATGTTTCAACGATTAAAACACGTTGGTTTATCGAATATTTTTCCATAATAAATTTTGCAACGTCCCTACTTAAGGACTACCAAATACGAACTGTCAAGACTAATGTCTACCAAAATGGCGGCAAAACAAAGTATTATATCTTCCGGACTGACTGCCGGTACAATTTGTCGTAACAAATTTGTTTAGTCTTAAAATGTGAACCATTTTATAAGTTTAAGTTTACAAGCTTCTTAATGGCTTGTTCATAAATTTTATATATTACATATTAGTAATGAATATTTTCATAAAATTTTTAATCAAAAACCTTGAGCAGAAGTCAGCAAAAAGAAGTCTGTCGGTGAAATAGTCATTTACTTCGGCGAAGAAAGAGTTTTCTTGTTTGGGATACTGCATTAAGTTTGACTACTATAACTTTGGAATAGTAAGTAAGCTACTATGCATACGATTTAATGATTCCCTCTCTCGCCCTAGTCCTATTTGTCATACTACAGATTCATCATGTCACAAATGACTCAGTCCTGACAGTCTTAGAAAGAACAAATTCTCTAAAATATATAGGCCCATCGTCATTAATGGTCAGTTTCGGAGTCGTGGGTCCAATTATAAATCTTTAACAAAAACACACATCCGATTCCCTCTGAATTTGTCAATTTATAAGAAAACTATACAGATTACAGCTTTTGAATTATATTGTCTAGAATTTAGATTTGTGTGACCTTCAGACAGAGAATGTCATATTTATGATGTCGTATCTAAATATAGGCTGTGACTTCTGCTGTCCCAAAATGTGTAAAAACATAATGTTGACGAGTCATAAGATTGTCTTAAATTGGAAAATGCCATTATAGACATAATATCTGAATGGGGTACATCTAATTTTTTTTTAAGTTGTGCTCACAAATATTCTTATCTATTTCTGGGCAATCGATTTCTTTACTACATGAACATTTAAATGATTCAAAAAGTGAAATATCTTTGTGAAATATTTTCCAATTTAATATATCCTTGTTTCATAACGATATTCGTTGTAATTTTTTAATTTTCAAAAAATCACAACCAACAACCTTTGAAAGGATCACATTTGTTATTAGATATGACGTCAACAACATGACGCTGCATTTTATAATCGACTTTAGATCTAGTTTTGTAGTTATTAGAATGGTGGCTGGAATGTATAAATCAAAAATACTCAAAATTGGAGGGAGTTAGCTTGGCATCCATGTCGCGTTTTTTTTTTATTTCAACCTGTTGTACACCGATATTGTGGGTAGGCGGGTGTTTCCTAGGATGCTTTGTACCGCTTACCCCTAGAACGCAGGCCTCTCTACCTGATCCTGTAATTAAGCAGGCAAAGGGTATGATGCTTGCGAAGAAAAACAAAGTAGTGTGGCCTTGTGCCAGGCGCCCTAGGAATAGGTGGATTATGTCTTGGGATTCACCTATAATATGATTCAAACTGATCTTGGACCTCGTTTTTCGAAAACCATGTAAAGGGGAGATTCATATTTAAACAAGACACATCCTGGCAATAGGTGCGACATAGAGAAGCCGTCGGGAGGTATCAGAAATATAGTTGTATGACCAGAGAGATCTGGTTAATGAACTATGATAGGAGTATGGTATACTTGCTTTTTGCTGTGTTGATATTCTCTCCTCGGACATTGAAAATCTATGCCGTATTATTATGGATTACCAGTTCCATGCGAGGTATAATAAAGCAAAACTGGAGTAGCTTGTCTGCGAAACCCAGACCAGAGGGTTTTTCTCTTCTGGTAGCACGGGTGACCAGGAGCCCAAGGAACATTGTTCCTTGCTGGTCAGTTGGTGTTGGACCCCTGGTGGGAGATCGTGCTGGCTGTGGTTGCCCGAACAAGTGTTTTCAGTGCTTTTGCGTTGCTCATGTGTCAGTGATTGAACGCATTAGCTTGGAGAACACTGTTCATTCTATCCGAGGTTTTGCTGGATACCTCAACTCCTACCCGGGAGATAGTTTCACTTCATACCAAGTGGGCTACAAAGGTACTTTGGACGAGTGAGGGAGTAGGACCTGAGGAAGTTTTCCAAGGGACCTACTTCCAATCTCTGGCAGTCTAGCTAATCCTTCGGGATTAGTGTGAGTACCCCAAAGGGGCGCTTGCCGTCGCTAGAAGAAAAAAAAGAACACATAACCAAGAAAGAAAAGCATATGATTAGAAAACGGCACCATGTGTGGTGGCACACCTTGGGTAAGGCTTTCACAGCGAGACTCAAGTAAAACCTTCACATAATGTTAATGTACACCGATATTGACTACGTCAAGCGCATCAAAATATACCAATTGCATTAGCTGATCAAGTTGTTGGATAGATTTATCTGCTCCTGCACGAGAAGTCTTCTCCAACGTACTCGATGGGTGTAATTAATTGCAAAAGCAGCGTAGAAATTCGAAGCTATTGCGATTATTTTTACGGGTGGCGTGCAATAGATAAGAATATATATTACGATCA
This sequence comes from Philornis downsi, assembly GCA_019455685.1. Lineage (NCBI taxonomy): Eukaryota > Metazoa > Arthropoda > Insecta > Diptera > Muscidae > Philornis > Philornis downsi. The sequence continues at coordinate 107,950 of JAHXMU010000056.1, read as the reverse complement.
CTATACTATACATAGCGTGGCGCATAAGCAACGTTAAGATTTGATCAGTGAATACATTTTTTGTCTTTTTTTCGTCTCTTTACAGAATTAACTAAATAATACTTGGAAAATATATGATGGAAAGGCTCAGCACAGAACGAAGAACCAAAATTGTTCAATTTTACTTTGAAAGTCAGCATTCGATTATTCAGATCATATTGAAATTTCTTTCATGTTCGAAATGCTCCTAGCGCTCCAACAGTTTACCGATTGGAAGTCTCTTATATAGAAATTTTCTTTTAGCGTTGCTTATGATATAGCTTCCTGGATGTACCTATTTTTCAGAAAATGTGAAGAGATGTTTGAATCCAGAGAATTTGATCCAGAGAATTAGTGGCTGAAGAACTAAACGTTAGGAAAATTTTTCGTAATTATGTGTTGTGTCAAGGAAAAACGGTCGTCGCCGAATGGCAATGAGCCAAGCGCAAGTGGTGGCCAAATCAGGATCGATGATCAGGAAAGTTTTACTGGGTGTTGGTAGGGAATCATCTAATATAAGCTAATCTCATATGGTTAAACTCATAATTGGGACCTACACTGCCAACAACTGGACCACCTGAGGCAAGTAATCGCCCAGAGAAAGCCAGCTTTGCTCAACAGAAGGGGAATTCTGTTCCATCAGGACAAAGTTAAGCTAGACGCATCGATAGGGACTACAGGAAGCTGCGTGTTCTGGAATTCACCACATAATTTGGATCTGGCACAAAATGATTACCACCTGTTTTTGTGTGTGGCGAAAGAAAATCGAGTGTTCTAGTTATTTTTTCCAAAAGGTTCGCAGGTTTTTGCGATGATGGCATAATGGAGTTACCTTTAAAATGGCAACAAGTTATGGAGCAAAACGGTACATATTTGGTCTAAATCGAATAATTCTACCTATGCTGCTGTGAAAACGGTACATATTTATCCTAAATCGGATCATTCTAGCTATGCTAATCAATGTCTTGCAAAAATAATGAATTTGTTTTTACCACACCTTATAATTATTATGTCATTCTTATCAGCTTCTCTTGAATCAATTATGTAGTTAACATTCTGGATTGAATGAATGTGAAACAGCTTAGGAATTATTTAAATTATTTAAACCTCTTACAAGCTGTCACCACATTTATCTTTTAAAAGCGCGTTCTGTCATTAATTAGTGTTTCCCTTTTCATATTCAACAGCATGACGTATGAACGTGTTTAATTAATTAACAAATGTTTGCAATCACTCATCCCTTACGTTGTGCCTACAAAGAAAATCTTTATTTTTTCGACATCACTTTTATTAGTTGAACAAACATTTTGGGTAAATTTCTGATTCATAAAAGTTAATTATAATTCCCTGTATTATTTGTATTGTCGTTTGTAACATAAATAAAGTCTTTGCGTTTTTATCTCCTTCTTTTTGTTGCGTAAGTTGAACCGGAGACACATGAATAGCAATGCTCTTTTTACAGCAATTAGCCTGAATAAAAGGATACCGTCAATTTGACTTTCAGGCCGAATAATGAGTTTATTTTGTGCTGCAGGGTTCAATTCATCTGGTAGATGTTGAGGACAGCGAACAACTGTTGGGATTGCCAAATTTAAGAGAACAATTACACAATAATGCAAGTAATTATGGCTGGCGGAACCGAGGCTTTATAAATGATTAATATGTTTATAATCGTGGAACGTTTTTCCATTTTAACGTCAACTTTATTAATTCATTCAAAAAAACAAAGTAGTTCTATTTACTCGTATAGTAAAGTTGATTGTTATAGAAAATGCTAAAAGATTCGGAAGAACACATAAAGGGTGATTTTTTAGTCGTAGCTTTTTAAAAATCAAATAAAACACTCAAATTTGCATCATGTATTAAATTTTTTTTATTGGAATCGATAAATTGGTCTTTGCCATTTAATTTTTAAAGATGATTTCATGTAAATGTTGTCCTTCTCAAAATGTCCATTCGGAAGATCCAATTTTTCGTCACTTTTTCGAGCATTTCGACGAATAACGCGTGTTATGTTATTCTGTAAGGCTTCAATAGTGTAAGACTTGTCCACATAGATTAACGACTTGACATAACCCCACTAGAAATAATCAAGAGGCGTTAAATCGCAAGGTCTTGGGGGCCAAATCGAGAGATTAGCTGCTTACCAAATTCATCCCTCAACATATCCATTGTTTCGCGAGCAGTGTGGCATGTTGCGCCGTCCTGATGAAACCACATGTCAACCAAGTTCAACTCAGCTAATTGGGGCAAAATAAAAAAAAACGCATATCATGGCTCGATATCGATTCGTCGTTGACGGTAACGTTTCTTCCACGGTCGTCTTTGAAAAAAAATGGACTGATGATGCCACCTCATAAACCTCAGCTCATAAACCACACAAGACTGTCGTTTTTTCGGGATGCATCGGTAATTCATGTATGGCATGTGGCTATTCATCACTCCAGAGGCGACAGTTTTGCTTGTGTACGTATCCGTTCAGCAAGAAATGAGCCTCTTCGCTGAACACAATTTTTCGATAAAACAGCGGATTTTCATTGAGCTTTTGCAAGATATTTACTAACGCAAGATATATGGCAGATAAGAATACGACGACGGTTCAAAAACTAGCCGACCTAACAAAAAAGACACAAAAAAGTTGTGAAAAATGTCATTTATTTTCCAACATAATCTCATTTTAGCTCGATACTACTACTAATATAAGGAGCAGATATCTTATATCCGCAAAATGCGTTACCAAAAAATTTAGTTCTAAGCTAGTCGAACCCATGAGTTGTAAATTGCTGCCCAAAAGGTGATCTTTGCCTTATCCTCTATTTTCTTTTAGATGTAACATAAAGATCACAGTTGGCCGTACAGTATGGAAATTTCAGTTAGGTAAACTGATTTACAATGCCCCAAAACCAGCCAACCTAATAAGGAAGAATCAAACAAGTAGAAATTTTCCTTATTTTTCAACATAATCTCCTTTTAGCTCGATACAGTTTTTCTTCAGTTGTCAGTCTTCGTTGTTGGCAAATCTTTTACCACCCAGACATTTTTTCGAGTTTGGAAATAGAAAATATTCATAGGGAGCTAAATCTGGCGAATAAGATGCGTGATGAAGCAGTTCGAATTTTAATTTTGAACCATCGCAATAATGGATATGTGAATTGGATCATTATCTTAATGAAACAATACTTTCTTTCTCGCCAAATGCGACCTGTTTTCCATAATTTCATTACCTAAGCCTTGCAATAAATTAGCATAATCTCCGCCGTTGATTTGCCGGCTTATTTCTTTCTGAAGATAATCAATAAAAACATACCCATGTGCATCCCAAAATAACGGACACCATTACCCTGCCTACAGATGGAACCATATTCGTCTTCTTTTGTGCACTGCTCTGTCTACTCCTTTATTCCAGGTATGAAATTCTGGGCCTCATGTCTCATCCTTGGTTGTAAATCGACGCAAAAATACGGCTGTATGTATTGCGCTGAAACATCACCACAAACTCTACTGAAACATCTTCGCGTCGCTGTTTTTGCTCTATTGAAAGCAAGCGCGGCATTCATTTTGCGCACACCATTCTCATCTTCAAATCTTCGGTCAATATACGATGTATAATACTTTTTGAAATGCCTTCTATTTCAGCTAGCTCACGCATTTTCAGATCGTGCAATACCATTTTGTGAATTCTCTTAATCGTGTCTGGCGTGGACACCTTAGTTGATCGACCATTACGGTGTTTGTACGGCCTCGTTTAAACTCTGTTATCCAATATTTTACAGTAGTGGAGGAAGGAGCAGACTTCCCCAGAATAGGATATAGGTCGGCTTTAATATTAGTTGGACTGAGACCTTTCAAATGGAAATATTGAATGACATAACGGTGACCAATTTTTTCTGTTTTCAAATTCAATCAGATCGTTTAGTTTTGATATCTCAAATAAAAATACTAAACAATGTGGCGCCTTGAAACTTAAGACATATGTTTTATAGGGCTGCTACTTTTCAAAAAATTAATGTATTTTTCAAACTGCTGGTACCATCTGCGTGTCTAGTCGACTAGGTTTGGGACCGCCCTCGTATATTGGTTAAGGCGGTCGTTTGTATGGAAGGTGTCAGTAGCGCCCATGCTTAATCGATTGTTTTTCAATGTCGTAGAGAATTATAATAAAAAATAATGTAATGTAATTAAAAATTACAGTGGTTTGATTAAATTTTGAAAAATCGGTTAATTTCTATCGGAGGTATGGAATGGGTGCGGCAATGCGCTCCGTTTGAGACCCATTTTTTGTCAAACGTTCAATGTGTACCAAATTTGACTCAATTTAGTAAAACCAATTGGGCGATATGAGGCCAAGAATATGTATGGATTAAATTGGTTATTTGTATGGGAAGTATTAGAAGGGGTTGTGCTAACCGGTTTGATTTTTTCAACCGGATGATATGAAACAATTCAACGGACCTAAGTTTGGATTGCTGCAGGTTACAGATGAGGAGTTATAGAAAGTATATTGAATTTAAAAAAATCGGTCAATTTGTATGCGAGATACTTGAAAGGGTATCCCATTTATAATTCCCGGTTACGATCTGGCAAAATATTAGGCTGTGCTAAGTTTTAAGAAGTTCCACGAAGATTTAAAGCAGTTATCGTGTCCAGCAACCAGCCAGGCAAACAGATCGACATCGCTCAGTGGACTTAGGAAATCATAAAACTCTTTTGGTTATAAAAATATAGCCCAAGTAAGCTCGCTGAATGTTAAAAGGTCTGCATATCTCGTTCATGGCGTGGAAGGGAATGACTATTTAGTGAAAAAATATAGCAGTGATAGTTGAGAGTATACGCGATGAATCGACTTGGATTCGCCATTCGTCATTTCTGACCTAAGTTACATCGACAAAGAAATTGCCACATTTGTAAGAGTCGCCGAAATTTTGAAAATATCGACCGATTAGCCACGCCTCTTCCACTACTTTCCATACGAAAGACCGATTTAACCCAAATATTGGTAGCTCCTCAAACAGTTCTATGGACTTCAGTCAAATTTAGCACCCAGCATGCCTTTCATAAGCTTGGTTTTGAGAAATAAAATGGATGGCATTACTCCGCCTCTTTTGGTGCCTACCATACAATTTAAAAAAAAAATAAATTTTAAAATTTAATCCATATGCTCTTAGGTTCATATCTCTTATTAAATTGCTCAAAATTTGATTAGTACTTAGGATTTTCTAACGCAGGGTCTGAGGAGAGGAAGGACAGTATTGCCATCCATTTCTAGTACATCCCATACAAATTAGCCATTTTTCGTCTTTCCTCTGAAATTTTTAATTAACAAGCTGCAACAGCCTACATTCTTTTCCGTTGAATTGAAGTTGGGAGTCTTCAGAAAAAGCGACCGGATAACCCACGCAACTTCTGATAGCTTGATATCACTAAATTCAGTAAAATTTAACAAGCATCAAATGGAAATGAAAATCAGTATCACAGATAAAAATTGGCCAATATGACAAGAAACAGGGGTCCATCTATAGTTCCTAAGAGGATCACTTCAGAAATTAAAAATTTTGATCGTTTGCATTGTGTTTTTAGACTGAAATTTTTTAGTAAAAACCTTTCTGGCATTTTTCTTACTTTTTCACCAACGCAAAAGTCTGTTTTGACTGTTTTCGTTGTGTTTTTAGACAGAATATTTTTAGTAAAAACCTTTCTGGCATCCTTTTCAGTTTTGCACCAACACAAAAGTCTGTTGGATGCAGGGACTGAAATTTCTACACTGTGTTTCAAAGGAGTTCTCAGCGTCTTACTGTAATTTCTCTATATCAATTTTGAATTTATAACATCAATTTTTTGTTTTTTCAATATAATAATAATAATTAATAAATATAATAATCAAAAATAAATATAATAATAATAAATAAATATAATAAAATAATAAATATAAATAATAATATAAATAAATAAATATAAATAAATATAATAATAATAAATAAATAAATAAAATAAAATATATAATATAATAAATAAATATAATTATAAATAATAAATATAATAATAATAAATAAATATGGACTTATGTACATATATATCATATTATAAGATATATTATAGAATAAATACATTATTTTTCCAACAGATGGCGCTTTAGTAAACTTTATCTCGCGTTCTATAAGTACTCTTGGGTTATGATAGATGGCGTTGGAGTTATAAGATTAGGTACTTAAAAAACTAGTCAGACAGTTTTTGGATTGCTTAACTCAGTATTGTTTGAAAAAAAAGGGAAAAATACTCCATATTTTACAGATTTGCTCCGATAAAGGTAAAAAAACCCAAGCCAATAAGCTGAAAATGTGAATTTGTTTCATGGTCCTGAAACTGTAACAGTAAATCATGCGCAATGGCGGGTTAACCCAAAAAAACCTTGTAAAAATCGACTGTCTGCAAAAATGTATTTATCCTCAATACATATTGGGAATACAAATTAGCCTCCGCCGTTTCACAAAGTATGGATCATTGTTAAAAATATCAGATATAAAATGTAAGGTCAAATATCTGGCAACACCATAATAGTGAAGTATTAATAATTGTATACTAGTACCAAACACATTTTTATAGGGACGAGAACTCGAATGAAGGAGGCATAATGAAATTGGCTTGAAAATGACAAAAAGTGTTCAAACAAAATGGTGCACATTTCACCTAAAACAGATCATTATGCTAAGTAAAGCCTTCAATGTCTTTTTGCTACATCTTATATATTTTCACAACACCAATTTCGATTTCTCAACATTAATATTTCTTCAACGTTAATTCCTACTTCCCTGCATCAATTGGTATTTTCTTAATGTGAATTGATAATATTTATTCAGCTTCCAAAGAGTCTTGACATTTTTCTCAAGCTGAATTTGAATTTCTTATTGGATTTGTGCAAATTTAGCAAACACAGACCGAACACAGACCAACTTGAAATTTATATTGAAATTCTTCATCATAAAACTGAAAAAATTAATTACTTTAAAAATTTCTTAAAATTGGCAAACTTGTATCAGCTATAACCTCAAAATTTTACAAATTAATGAGAATTTTTCGCATTCAGTTACGCTTCGGTGGCGTATGAATGATGTTAATTACAAATAAATAATTAAAAATTATTCATACGTGACGCCCAACTCGACGCACACACACCGTTTAATGGTTTCTTTATTCGCTTGTTATCCTTGGGGCTAGGATGAAAGCAACTGGTTTTTAACTCACTTTCAGTCTTTGTAGTCCACATCCTTGTGTGTCATGTATCCTAAAATCTGATGCAACGTTTACCCCAACTTTGAGTCATCATCTTCTCCATGACGTAGGCAGAGAGGTATTTTGTCTACTCAATTATTACAATTCATTGAGAAATTTTCGGTTATATTTGTGGTTTTTTCACCTTCTTCTCATCGCTCCTCCCCTCTTCTTTCGTTTCTTCGTAGGCATCGTTTCATCCGTCGGGTTTTGTTGTGTTATCTGTTTCCTCCAACTGTGTGGCTGACATCAGTTTGTTGTGGTCTCTCGCTGGCTGAACAGTTCGAGCACACAGATACTGGCATATCTTTGGCTCAACGGTCGGTAACCTCATTTGTAGCATTGTTACGAAATAGCGTCGTGTGTTTGTGTTCCTTTGCTAGTGAATTTGACCAAAATGTAGTTGAATGATTGTAAGTAAATATTTAAAGCCATAATAATGAACGGATATTGGTTTCCGTGTTATTGTATTTACTTTAAATTTCGGAGAAATTTTATGTTTATACATCCTGCGCTTATTGCTTATTTCCAAAAGTTTTTCGACAAACTGCGTCATAAAGTGACCGCTGTTTGTTTGTCTCCACTTGTTGGCATTCGTTTTACCCTTCGACTGTCCTCTTAATCCAATTAATGCTAATTACCCAATAATGTGATAGCGTTCTGTGTTCTGGTCGTATGTTTTTAAGGTGAAATCTTTCAAGTGCTTGCGAGACTTGGATAGTTGGCTGTTGTCAAAATATTTTTGTTTATAAAAAGGAAAACGGCTGTGAATAACAATTGTCAACAAAGCCATTTGTGTAATGATTGGATGTAATGTTTTTACTTACAGTTGGGTAGTGAGCTGTTGCTATCTTGATCGGAAGGCTGTAACGACTCGCACGGGTCTATTTCCTCGGAGAGGCGCTACCTATAACCAACCGTGTTCAATCGGAATTGGGGAATGTTCTTTCTCCTAGGTTATAAACCAAACCGCCAAACATAAGATTTAAAATTTAGGTAGTTAGATTAGAAAATGTTATCGTGTGATTTAAGAAATTAAAAGAAGAGAGAGCTAAAAATAACTGGAATGCGGATAGAAAAAGCAGAGGTGATGATGCTGTGTCCTCTCCTAGATCTTAGATCCTACCATATGATGTGAATTTTTCAAATGGCCCACATTGCGATGCCTAATTGAGCTTTCCCTTAACTTTTCGTGAATGTAAACAAATTAAAGTTCCATAATTATTATAGATTTATCAAACTAGTGTAGTAATAGGTAGCAACTAATCATAACAAAACTACCCATGTTTAACAATAACAAAATTAATAATAAAGGGTGTTCCAACAAGAATGCAAGATTTAAGTTTTAAATAAAACACAGATATTTCAGAAAAAAATCGTGAAACTTTATTATACCGTAAAGTAGACAGAATGAGGTTATGTATGGAACAACACATCGGGCAGATGGCCGCCACGGCTTTGCTGGCACACACGCGATCTTTTAATGAAATTTTCAATGACCGTTTTGCGTAAATGCTGCGGTATTTCATTAATGCAGCGTCCAATTTCCTCTGTTAAGACTTGGGTTGCGTGAACCATCGACTTCAAAAACCCCAAAGGAAAAAGTCTAATGGTGTTAAATCGCACGATCTACACGGCCAATTCTGGCCTCCAAAACGCGAAATAACACGACCGGGAAATGACTGATGCAGCAATTGAATTGTTTCTCTGGCTGTATGACATGTGGCGCCATCTTGTTGAAACCACATGTCCTCCACATTCATTTCTTCAATTCTAGGCACGAAAAAACTGGTTATCATTTCACGATACCGAACACCATTGACTGTTAGCGCTTGACATTCCTCTTTTTCATAAAAAAAAGGTCCAATGATTCCTCCAGCCCAAAGTCCACACCACACAGTGACACGTTGAGGATGCATTTGCTTCTCGTGAATCACTCAAGTAATTGAAGCCATCAAGATGGAATTGGGCATCGTCACTGAAGACGATTTTATCGGCAAAATCAGCATTTTCATGTTGTCTCTCCAGTACCCAATTAACGAACTCCCCTCGCGGTCCATGGTCAGCTAGCTTCAGTTCCAGAGTCAATTGAACTTGGATGCATGAAGATGCAAATTTTTCGTCAAAATTCGCTGCATAGTGGATTTGGAGACACTAATTTGCTGAGGTCGGTGTCGAATTGAGGTGGACGGAGTTTGAGCGACATCATCACGTACAGCTGCCACATTTTCGGTCGATCGACCTGGTCGAAGGCGCGTTGTTGTCTTTACATCACTAACAGACTCAGTTTTGGCAAATTTATCCATTAATCTATTTACAGTTGACTCTTTCGGAGCATTATTGTGACCCCAAATTGATCGCAATTTGCGAACTGTAGCTGCAAAAATGTCACCATTTTGGTAAAACAATTTCACAATGAGAATGCGTTGTTCATTCGTGTAGCGCTCCATTTTTACTAACCTCGTAGCTTCTACTAGCAAACAATAACAATTGTTCAAATGTCAAACAATGACACTTCGAATGGCGCCAAATTTAAATCTTGCGTTCTTGGTGGGACACCCTATATTAATAATAATGATGATGATAAAAATAATAAAGTACTAAAAAAAATTTTTACTAAGACAAATTCGTATAGATATTGACTGATTTTATAATTTTATTAAAGTCATTATATTTTGGAAAGAAAATGAGAAAAAATAATCGTAATACTAATCTTACTAATGAATAAACAAAAGTACGGTCGGTTAAAATTGTAATTTTTCGCATTAAAACACTGCTTAAATTTCGAAAAGCTAACTCATTAACAATCCATCACACTTCTGGCAAAAATTACGTGATTCAAATTCAATTTAAATATGCATTGGAACCCGAATAACGATTTGATAATAGTAATTGATAGTAATAATTTGATAATACACATTAGAAAAACTCACCATGTGTAAGTTTAGCGGTGACTTCAGGCCTGATGTCGCAGGATTTTGATGTTTTCATAGCTATTTTGAAATATTAATCTTATTAGATACTCTGCTTTTCACCTTTCCTACTAGAAGGTTAGTGTCTCATTAAAAAGAATATGAAAGTTTTCTTTTCAACTAATTTTTACCGACTTTTAGGCTTGAAAATGGGCAGATGGTCCTCTTAGTTATAAACAACACAAAGGTTCGAAAATATTAAACAGATAAAAATTAAGATAAATTTATAAAAAAAAAACAAAAGAATTAATGTTGTCCATTATGTTCATTAAGAAAAGGATTGTCCAAAATTTTCAGTTATTTCCCTTAAAAAAAAAACAAGAGACATAAGGAAATATTTTTGAAGAATTTCCCATATTTCGATAGATATTCAGGTTTTCTCCTCAAAAATTCATAGTTCTTCTGCCCGTGAATTTAATAATACCAAATATGTCCTGATTTGCGGTATTTTGTTCCCGATTTGCAATTGAAGAAACGAATTGAATTCATCAGTTCAAATTCCAACAAGCTCAACCACCACCAAACTTCGGAGGAGTTATCTGGGACCAATAATTTCAGTATTGTAAAGGAAATTACCTTTTTCTCCTTGCAGGAAATTCAGAATTTGGTCGTTCGTGAAGTTGGAGCAGATTCACACCGAATACAATTAATTCAACAACAATAAACAATATCAATATCACGTCTTTCTCTTTCGAAGCAAAATTCTTCACTGCCAAAAAAAAAAATATTTCCAGCAGACCACAAAAAAAAAATTGACAGAAATTTCATAGTTGCAAAAGAATATTAATGCATGGCCCTCTTCAGTTTTTCTATAATAATTCAGTTCTTACAATTCAATAAAAGTCTTTATGCTCTACGTTGCTCCTCGCAAGGCAAAATAACTTGAGTCCTGCTACATTAACCCTCGAGAGCAAATCGCTACGTTCTTGTCTGATTAACGCCGAAAAATTTACATATTTGCAGTTCTCCGCTTAGAATTTATAGAGGAAACTTGAGTTTTTCTTTTTGCTTAATCTTCCATAACTAAGTTTGCTAAATGCCTGATGCTTCCTAAATAATGCTGAATTTAGTGCTATTGAATGAAAGATATTAGTCGAGAAATACTCCCACATGGGTTGAACATATAATTTGTTTGATAAGTGCCAGAACGGGCGTGGTTATTCGGTAAAATTTTTTACATTTTAACATTGCCTTAAAATGCAATATCCTTGACAAAATTTAAATTAATTGAAGTCTATGAATTAGGAATTACAGCGGAGTGATTAAATCTCGTTAAAACGGTCAATTTTTATTGGATATACCAGAAGGGTACGAACACAAACAAATACTTAGGGTGTATCAAAACTGACGGAATTTCGTGCAATTGAATAAAAAATCTATCATTTCTGTTGGAGGTATCAAGGCACGGGGCAATGCCATCTATTTTTATTCTCAGAGTTAAGCTTATGAAGGGCATAATGTGCGTAAAATTTGACTGAATTTGATGCAACTGCTTAGAAGAGGTCGGTCGAAGAATATTTTGATTAAATCAGTCATTTGCATAGAGATAGCAGAAGGGTGGCTAATTCATTAGTCTTTTCAAATTTTGCCAAGTGTTACATAGCAATATTATCGACAATAATTTTGTCTATTGTAGTCAACGATATGAGAAAAAGTAGAATTCCCGAAGATTGGTTAATTTGCATGAGAGGTATCAAAAGTATCACTTACAGACTCCTGCTGCAAATTAAGTTGTAAGGCGTTTCCTAAAGATTTACGACCGTTATTGTGTCTAGTATTCAGCCAGCCAGGCGGCCAGATAGACAAACAGACATTGCTCGAATGACTTAAAAACTAGAAACACATTTGGTCAATATATAATTCCTTCCGAATGCTATATTTTCCGTATCAAATGAGACACGAGATGTGTTAAAAAATAATGGTGAATTTTCATTTTTCGTAAAAATATTTATTTATTCATCAATTTCTATTTTATATCCTTCAAAGTAGTTCCCCCTTCTAATCCTCGAAGCAGTTCTGATATGCACTTTTTGATATGTCCTTGAGCTCTCTCAAGTGAGCAGGTGCATTATTATGATGCAGAAGCCATGAGTTTTTTTTTTTTTAACAATTCCGGGTGTTTTTTTCGTGTTGCTTCACGCAAACGACGCATAACTTCAAGGTAATACTCTTTATTTGCCGTACGGCCTTGTAGTAAGAACTCCTGGTGCACTACGTCATGGTAATCGAAGAACAGTGAACAAAACCTTGACATTTGGTCGAACTTGGTGTGCTTTTTTTGATCTTGGCTCTCCTGGACTCTTTCATTGGGACGATTTGGTTTGGATGTCATAAAAATACGAGTATACCCATGATTCGTCACTAGTTATGACCCTTTTAAGCAAATCTGGATCATCGTTGACGTCATTCAACAATTCCTGAGCGATGCTCATGCGACGTTGTTTTTGGTCAAAAATCAGCAATTTCGGAACGAATTTCGCTGCCACACGTTTTATGCCAAAAATTTCCGAAAGGATTGCATGGAATGAGCCAACCGATATGCCGACATCCTCAGCAATTTCTGTAATTGTGATTCGACGATTCTCCATAACAATTTTCCTCACTTTCTCGACATTTTCATCGGTTGTTGATGTGCTGGGCCGTCCAGGGTGAACATCGTCGTTCACTTATTCTCGACCTTTTGTTTAAAGCTTGTATCACTTGTGAACATTTTTTTGACTCAGAGTACTCTCACCGTATGCCACTGTCAACATGTCAAGTGTTTTTGAGCACTTTTTGTTACACAAAATTTGATGCAACTTCTTTCATCCATTTTTTTTCGATAGCAGAAAATCGCCGAACATGCAAAATACTTGTCTTATTTATGAATCTCCCAAACAAACTAAACATGATATATGGATAAAACTGTCAACACATCTACGAGACAAGTGTACCAAAAAAAAAAAAAAAAGAAATATTAATCGAAAGTCGAATGTGCGTAGCCCGCGAAATTTGAAAAGTCACCTTTTTTCATACCTTCGAGTGGTTTTTTTTCTAAAATTTATATCATCTATTGTATTAGGATTTCAATTTTTTGGTTGAAAAATTTGCTATATATTGTGAAAAAGGGGTAGGTTATATTATTCAAAATATTGTCCACAGCTAGGCATTACTTTTTCTAATCTGCCTGGCACCTTCGAATATTGAGGCTATCCAAGAAATGACTGAGTTTTTCGTTTCTTCATATGATATGAAGCGCCTCTCAAACGGGCAATGTGTAATCTATCGGAACAAGTCATAATCAGAAGGGGCAGTGACTGGTGAATATGACGGTTGGATTAGCACTTCCCAACTGTGGATTGCTAAGTAGGTTTTGACCGGCATGAGCATTGTCATACAATAGAACAATTTTGTCATGTCTTGCTTGAGTGTTCGATTCAATATAATCATTTGTGTTCGGCAGGGAGCCTCAGCAATGGTATCGATCGATTTGACACTAAGTTGACCCAACCCGTATACACAAGATTAGTTTTGTTTCCATGAACATTCGCCTAGGCTGTCGATGTTGATTCCTGTTAATTCCTCTACCTTGAATTATTTTAATGGATCCATTTTTTCATCGCTATTGTCGCTTGCATATGATGCAAAACCCCTATTTTTTATGCTTGACAAACAGCATTTCACATGTGTAAAATTGACGTTCAATATTTTTAGGCGTCAGTTTACGAGAGCGGTCACACAAAAATGTTGGGAAAAATGTTCTTTATTTTCCAACATAATCTCCTTTTTGCGTGATACAGTTTTTCCAGCGATATTTAATTGCTTCTATACCCCGTTTATAGTAAAAACTGTTAAACCCCTTAAAATAGCCAACAACTACAGATTCCACCTCTTCATTGTGGGCAAATCTTTTACCACTTAGCCATTTTTTCAAATTTGAAAATAGAAAATAGTCTGAAGGAGCTAAATCTGCCGAATTATAAAGCAATTCGAACTTTAATTTATTAATTTTGGCCATCGCAATAGAGGATGTGTGAGCTGGGGTGTTGTGTTGATGAAACAACACTTTCTTTTTCCACAAATGCGGCCTTTTTTCCATAATTTCATCACCTAAACGCTGCAATAAATTAGCATAATATTCGCCGTTGACGGTTTTTCCTTTTTGAATAAAATCAATAAAAATTAAAATAAAATAAAAATAATCCCATGCGCATCCCAAAAAAACAGAAGGCATCACCTTGCCCGCATATGAACCGGACAAGGGCACGATTCTCCCATTCAAGTCCACTACTTTGACGCTGTTTTTGCTCTATTGAAAGAAAGCGCGGCACCCATATTGCGCACAGCTTTCTCGTCTTCAAATTTTGCGTCAATATGCGCCGTATAACACTTTTTGAAATGCTTATCATTTCAGCTGGCCCACACACCTTCAGCCGAAGGTCCGTTGATTTGACTGTCCCTTCGTCTCAGGTGTGAAGTGGTGGTCCCATGTCTCATCCATGATTATAAATCGACGCAAAAATTCGGCTTTATTGCGTTGAAACATTGCGAAACATCCTACCAAAATACCTTCACGACGCTGTTTTTGCTCTATAAAAAGAAAGCGCGGCACCCATCGTGCGGACAACTTTCTCGTCTTCAAATATTGCGCCAATGTGCGACGTATAACACTTTTTGAAATGCTTATCATTTCAGCTAGCTCACGCATCTTCAGCCGAAGGTCCACCGCTTTGACTGTTCCTTCGTCTCAGGCGTGACGTGGTGGAGCTATGCCTCATCCATGGTTATAAATTGACGCAAAAATTCGGCTTTATTGCAGTGAAACATCGCTAAACATTCTACTGAAACATTTTCACTTCCCTGTTTTTGCTCTATAGAAAGAAAGCGCAGCACCCATCGTGCGCACAGCTTTATCGTCTTCAAATCTAGGGTCAATATACGACGTATAACCCTTTTTGAAATGCTTATCATTTTTGCTACCTCACGGACCTTCAGTCGAAGATCATCCAATACCATTTTGTGGATTTTCTTCACCGTGTTTGGTGTAGAGACCTCAATTTGTCGACGACTACGGTTTTGGCTTGGCAGCTCGTACGGCGTCGTTTAAACTCTGCTACCCAATATTTTACGGTCATAAACGAAGGAACAAACTCCCACGCAGTAGAATCTACTTCGGGGTTAATATTAATAATTTCCTTTCAAATGGATATTATAAACTTCTGCAAGAGCTTATCATCTTACAGTGTTGTTTGTTCCCAGCAGCAAATTACAGCAATCCGGTTGCTTACACATTATCACAACAGAAATGCGTTGTTCTCCTCTCTTTAATTTTAAATTATGAATAATGTTGATAATCGTTCCAAAGACAATACATTTTCCATGATTCGTATCTTATCCAAACAAATGCCTGGCTTGAAAATAGTTCATTTAAATGCTCAAAGCTTAAATAACAAAATTGATGAGTTTCGTTACATCTTCACGGCATCCATGGTAGACATTATATGTATATCAGAAACATGGTTTCATACTAAAGTTCACGATAATATCTATCATTTACCTGGATTTACACTACACAGATCAGATAGAGAAAGTAATGCAGGTGGAGTTTGTATTTATATTAGAGATGGGATAAAATGTTCCATTAAACTAAAATCTGACTGCTCAAGTCAATTGGAATTTTTATTCATGGAGGTCCTAACCTCTGATAGCAATAAAATGCTTATTGGCTGTATATATAGACCGAATCGAAATACTCCATTTGATAATCTAATAACAATGTTGGAAGACATATCCTTATCATATAGTGACATAGTACTAGCAGGCGATTTTAATAGTAATATTTTAAGGGAAAATATATTAACTGATACAATGCAAACTCTTAGTCTATATTCTGTAAATAAAACTATACCTACCCACTTTACGCAAACTGCCAATACACTTCTTGATTTGTTTCTCGTTAATCGACAGGATAAAGTTTTGCTTTATGATCAACTATCGTCGTCCGGTTTTTCAAAACATGACATAATATTTCTAATATATGATACACGCCTAGACGATAATATATCACCAGTTAGTTACTATGACTTAAACAAAATAAATTACGATATGGTCTATGAATGTGTTGAAAATGTACAGTGGGACATGATTTATAATCTTGAAAGTTCTGACGAACAAGTTACATTTATGAATGAATATATTATGGACATTTTTGTTAAATGTGTTCCATTGAGACATAAAGTCATTAAGCACAACCAACAGCCTTGGTTCAACAACAATATTAAAAATTTAATTCTAAAAAGAAATTTTTGCTATAAAAGATGGAAACAATTTAAAACTCCAGCTCTCTTCTCTCTATACAAAACTGCCAGACGTGAAGTAGTGAAAATTATACAAATTGCGAAGGCAAAGTATCACAAGGATAAATTCTCTACCGCAATCTCTAGCAAATCCAAGTGGAATGAAATTCGAAGAATTGGGATTGGGCAAAAGAGGGATCAAAATATTAGAATGGATATAGATGTCAATTGCCTTAATCGGTCTTTTGTTAAAACAAATACATTACCAGTCATTGGAGCAACCCCTAGTGGTAGTAGGGGAGGGGAAAATTTATTCTCTTTCAGCTGTGTCGATTAGTCAGAAGTACTGGCCGGTTTTTTATCGGTTAAATCAAATGCTGTGGGCATTGATGAAATTAATCCTAAATTCATTAAAATTTTGCTTCCAAAACTTTTACCATACTTTACTTTTATCTTTAACACTATCCTAACAAAATCAGTATATCCTACTGCATGGAAGTTAGCTAAAATCATACCCATACCAAAATCAAATAACGAATTTAGGCCCATCGCAATACACCCTTATTTGTCAAATGTCAAATTATATTGAAACAGCAAATCTCTTAACACAACGACAGTCCGGCTTTAGACCAAAAAGAAGTTGTACCACTGCGCTTATTGATGTAGTAGAAGACTTAAGAAATGCAATTGATTGTAACTTGATTTCAACTTTAGTACTTCTGGACCACAGCAAAGCTTTTGACACTGTAAGCCATTCTATACTCATCACTAAACTCGCCTGGCAGTTTCACTTTAGTAGTACAGCCTGTAAACTCATTTTTTCCTATATTAGCAATAGATCGCAATGCGTTTTTTATAACAACATCTTTTCCAACAAGTTAAGCATTCATAAAGGTGTGCCACAAGGATCCGTATTGGGACCACTTCTCTTCTGCATATATATAAATGATTTACCAAATGTATTAAATCATTGTAAAATACAAATGTATGCCGATGATGTGCAACTTTACTGCAGTACAGAACAAAAAAATATTTCTAGCTATGCTCAAAAAATAAACGAAGACTTGGAAAAAGTATACGAATGGGCATGTCAAAATGAACTAAGTCTTAATCCTTCCAAATCTAAATATATGATTATTTCAAACAAGAAAATTATAGAAAGTGAACTGTTCCCATTGCAACTTAACAGAACGCCAATTAAGTTTGTTAAGTCCTCATCCAACTTGGGAGTAATTTTCAATGACAAATTGACTTGGTCAAATCATATAAATAGCGTCGTTGGTAAGGTACATTGCATGTTAAGTAATCTATGGGCTGTCAGACATTCAACACCGTTTGATATACGCATGCTTCTAGCGAAAAGCTATTTAATTCCATCACTTCTGTATGGATGTGAAATCTATTTTAACTGTGATAGTACGGATTCGCGCAAACTCAAAGTTGCTTATAATAACATAGCAAGGTATATCTTCAATAAAAAACGGAATGATAGAATCTCTGCTTATTCTTACCAAATATTTAATATGAACTTCGAGAATTTATTGAAATTTAAAAGTCTATTACTAATGCAGAGGATTATAGTCTCAAGTGAGCCAAAATATCTTTTTCAAAGAATACGTTTTGCCATGTCCAATAGAGGTAAAAAAATTATACAACAAATTTATAGAACCCGTATCTCAGAAAGGCAATTTTTTATATGTACTGTTCGTCTTTGGAACGCTCTTCCTTCTCAGCTTCAAATATTGAGCAACGCATTAAAATTTAAACGGAAACTAGCTACACTTTATAAAGATTGAACTTAATTACAATAAAATTAAATGAATGAATAAAAATAACTAAAAATCAAATTCATTAATAGTGTATTAAGAGTATAAATATCTAAATATATGTTTTGTTTGCTTAAATTATGTACATCGTGATATTATAACTTATGCCACTAGCACTGTAATATAAAAGATTTAATCTTGTTGTGCTAGGTTATCTCAAAATTGATAAATAAATAAATAAATAAATAAATAAATAAATAAATAAACATTGAATTATGGTGACCAATTTTTTTTTCACGTTTGCACATTCACTGAAATCATTTACTACTGAATATCGCGGGAAAAAGTTCATCGTGCTAAAAGGAGATTATGTTGAAAAATAAAGACAATTTTCTGTGTCTTCTTTAGTAGGTCGGCTAGTTTTGGGACCGTCCTCGTAACACTAATTATGGTATTCCAACAAGTTACTCTGAATAATTTCTGCAATATGCGATGCTAGGGTAAAGAGTACGAGTACATGTCTAATAGTATGAGAGAGTTAGTTGAAAGAGTTGTTTGTGATTTATTACGATTTAAAAAATGTCCAATAATATTTGTATTTTTTAAGTTTTAGCTTTACATTCAATTATGAAGTATTACTTAAACACCTCGTATTACTTAAACGCTATTGCGGTTTATGAATTAAAAACTTTTGTCAAGATATATTCAAGAATTTAGCGATCACAGGCTTTTTACAATAATTTAAATAATGTCTTTAATCTGCACTTGTTCTCATCGGATTTTGGAGATAACGAACAACTGTTAACAATCTTTAAATGCGCAAAGCTGCAATTGTTATTCTAGAACAGAGCTTTTCTATAAATACAAGTAAATTTTATATAGATTGGTTACAAAGGTTGCTTCATTGCCCATATTTGCTTCTTTTATTTTCTACTGAAAAAAGGCAAGTTGGCGACTAATCGATAAAATTAACGCATCGAGTAGAAGAAAACACTTGTTAGGAAAAAATATGTTTTCAATATTGCTATTGCTTGGCATAGAAAACACTTGTGAATTTTCTTTCCTTTCGTTTTTATTTCCATGTGCAAACAATAAAGGAAAATTTTTGTTAGTGAGGGAGGAAGTTGACATCATCACACACTGGGACCACTTTAGAAAAGTAAGTGCGCAATATTCAGAAATCGGGGCACATAAACTAACAGTTGCTCTCTGCAAAAATGAAGGCGACTTCATACAAAGCCGTGCTGGAAAAAGTTTTTCCTGAAGTTAAAAATGTTTTCGGAGACTTGGAATGGAAATTCCAGCACGACAACGCGCCAATCCACACAGCAAGAGTCGTCAAATCATCGTCAAATTTTGGATTGAAAGCCAAAATGTTGGATGGCCGCCTTACTCTCCAGACTTAAGCATTATTGAAAACGTCTGGGGACGGCTAGTACACAAGGTGTACGAATCAGGCAAGCAATATTCAAGCAAAAGTGAACTCATTAATGGAATTAAACAGGCCTGGTCGTGTATTTCGCTGGACTTAATCAAAAAACTGTATGATTCTTCACCAAACGGAATATATAAATATATTCTCAACCAGGACGGAAGCACCCACTAATAAATTTTACTTAAAATACTTATTTTTAAATCAGATGTAAGCAAACAATAATACAATGTTTTCGTGTATAATCTAATTTTCGTACGTATTCAAATGAACCAAAAACTGAAATTGAATTTCTGACTTTTTTTTTTGTGTTTAGTGTTTTAGTACTTAATTCATTAAAATGGAAGAAAATTTGTGTTATAGGATTGCAGCAAATACGTGAAATATGATTTGTAAAAGACCAACCACTTCGTTACAATTACCATTTTCGAAAAATCGAGCTTAGAAAAATATTTAAAGGGGGTGCTTTTTAAGTGAGCGGTACTGTATATATTATGTATGATGAAATGATGTTTCTAATACCCCACTTCTCTGGCGATTGGTCAGCACAAAGTTTATGATGCTATACCTTGTAGTTGCAACGTTTCGTACGAAATGGTCCGGTGAGAGAAAATATGGTCATACCAGAACAAAATGACAACTTTTGAATAATGATCCTTCCCAGAAGTTTTCTAAGTTTTCTCGATACACGCTGGAAAGAACAACTCCACTATGTATATTGGAAAAGAACACGATTTTTCACTGGTCTGGCAAGGCTGTCAGCTGTTAAATACCTGTCATCTGAAGTGTTATTTGTTTAGTGAAAGGTTTGCCATTTACGAATATAGATCGTTTAACAACCGAATAACGAGTAAAAGTCGTTAAAACTTACTACAAAAGTGATGATTCAAATGCGAGCTTTCAATCGAACGAACTTTTCTTTAGCGATGAAACTCATTTCTCACTCAGTGGTTACGACGTCAACAAGTAAAATTGTCGCATATGGGGCTCGGAGAATCCAGAAGTGATTGTGAAAATTGCATTGCCATTGCATCCGGAATAAGTGGCTGCTTGGTTGTCATTGGGCCGTATTTTTTCGAGAATGACGTTAGAGGAACCTCAAAAGAATCCACTGCTGCTGCCAATTCAGAGGCGTTCATTTAAATGACATTTTATTTCGTACATAATGGCAAGGCCCAAGCATTATAATGAAGTAAAAGTTTCATTAAAATCACAGCTGTATGTGTGTTTTATGTACCTTTACTTTTGAAACCGAAAAATGAATAGATAACCCGGTATTATATGTGAGAAGAAAACATCCACACTTAACTGATGACGATTCCTTACATCGTCCCCGCTGCTTGAACTGCAGTCGTTATTATTGTATAGATAAGCTTCGGCTTGGTCTGCCCAACTTTTACTCAAAGTCCTTTTTTTAATTTCATTTCTATCACTCATGCGTTTAGGGTGATCCCAGTGTGTGTCGGTCGTTCGGTGTTTTTAGATTATTGACGACTTTTATTTGACTATATTCAAGAAATTGCTAAAATGAAACCCAATAACTGAGTACATATTTGCTTAAAGCAAATAACTGCTAAAACGGAAGAAGATATTATATAATATGCTTCAGGGAACAGGAACAATAGATGAAACACTGGTTGCATTGTGCGCATAGTAATAGTCATTGTAAGGAATTGTCAAGTGTTTTCAACTTTCGGTGTCTTTGTGAAATTTTCCATGAATATGAATGTTACGTAAATTGTGAATTGCAGCACTTAACCGGAAGATAGTTACACTTGAAGTAAACACTAAAACTGTTCAGTTTTGTTGGCAGGGTTTTTACGGGGTAGTGTTGTTGAGTTCTAAACTAGCTTACTTAATAGTATTGTTTCAGGAGCATAAAAGAGTGCAATAATAACTGCCATAACTTCAGTCGAATCGAAGCTAATACGAGTATACCCACTGCCATGGATAGCATTCCATAGTGTCGTGCGCTATGTGCCGACTCAAAGTCAGGTAAACGGCCCTGTCAAAAATATCTTCTTCACATATACATATATATTAATTCGAATTTGCCTGTGTTTCCATTGAAAATTTGTATATTTAGGTTGTTTTTAATAGCCACACTCATAATTAGGGGGGAGGGTTCATTTTATTAAAAGTTTTTGAGCCTTTCCGGTAACTAAAAGAGTGTCCCAACAAGAACGCAAGATTTAAATGACTGATGCAGCAATTGAATTGTTTCTCTGGCTGTAGTACATGTGGTGCCGTCTTGTTGAAACCACATGCCCTTCACATTCATTTCTTCAATTCTAGGCACGAAAAAACTGGTTATCATTTCACGATACCGAACACCATTGACTGTTTTGCGCTTGACATGCCTCATTTTCATAAAATGATTCTTGCAGCCCAAAATCCACACCACACAGTGACACATTGAGGATGCATTTGCTTCCCGTGAATCACTCGAGGATTTTCCTCACCCCAAATGCGATAATTCTGCCTATTGACGAAACCATCAAGATGGAAATGAGCCTCGTCACTGAAGATGATTTTATCGGCAAAATCAGCATTTTCATGTTGTCTCTCCAATACCTAATTAACGAACTCCCTTCGCTGTCCATGACCATGGTCAGCTGGCTTCAGTTCCTGAGTCAATTGAACTTTGTATGCATGAAGATGCAAATCCTTCGTCAAAATTCGCTGCATAGTGGATTTGGAGACACCAGTTTGCTAAGCTATGTGTCGAATTGAGGTGGATGGAGTTTGAGCGACATCATCACGTACAGCTGCGACATTTCCGATCGATCGACCTGGTCAAAGGCGCGTTGTTGTCTTTACGTCACTAACAGACCCAGTTTTGGCAAATTTATCCATTAACCTCTTTACAGTTGACTCTTTTGGAGCATTATTGTGATAACAAATTGATCGCAATTTGCGAACTGTAGCCGCAAAACTTTCACCATTTTGATAAAATAATTTTAAAACGAGAATGCGTTGATCATTCGTGTAGCGCTCCATTTTTACCAACCTCGTACCTTCTACTAGCAAACAATAACAATTGTTCAAATGTCAAACAATGACACTTCGAATGGCGCCAAATTTAAATCTTGTGTTCGTGATTGGACACCCTTTATTTTAATATAATCTCACATTTTCCAAGTATATTCAATAGCTTGTATTAGCCTGTTTGTAGTAAGAATAGTCAAACTCCCCAAAATATCCATCAATCGCAGACTCCACCTCTTCATTGTTGGCAAATTCGAGCCGGAAATAGAATTTCCCAGTTTCCGGGATTGGAAATAGAAAATAGTCCGAGGAAGCTAAATCTGGCGAATAAAGTGCGTGATGAAGCACTTCTAACATTAGTTAATTAATTTTGGCCGTCGCAATAGTGGATGTGTGAACTGGAGTAGTGTCTTGATGGAACAACATTTTATTTTTGGCCAAATGCGGCCTTTTTCCATAATTCCACTACATAAATGCTGCAATAAATTAATATAATATTCGCCGTTGATGGTTCTTTCCATTCTGAAGATAATCAATAAAACTAATCCCATGCGGATCCCAAAAAGCAGACGCCATAACCTTGCCCGCATGTGAAACCGTTTTCACTTTCTTTAGACACTATTTCCGCATTCCAATCCACTGCTTTGACTGTTCCTTTATCTCACGCGTGAATTGGTAGGCCCATGTCTCATCCATGGTTATAAATCGATGTTAAAATTCGGTTTTATTAATGTGAAACATCGCCAAACGCTCTACAGAAACATCTGCACGATGCTGTTTTTTCTCTATTGAAAGCAAGCGCGGCACCCATCTTGCGCATAGCTTTCTCTCCTTCAAACCTTTGACCAATATATGGTGTATTGCAGTTTTGGAAATGCCTATCATTTCATTAACAGCGTCTGACGTAGACACCTCAATTGGTCGATCACTACGGTGTTCGTCTTGGCAGCTTGTACGGCCTCGTTTAAACTCTGTCACCCAATATTTTACAATTACAAACGAAGTAGCAGACTCCCCCAGATTAGAATCTAGCTCAGCTTTAATATTGGCTGGACTTAGACCTTTCAAATGGAAACATTGAAGAACTTAACTTCACTGAAATCATTTGCTTTTGATGGCTCAAATACAAATACTAAACAATGTGGCGCCTTGAAACTTAAATAATTTTTTTCATACTACTGGCGCCATCTACACGTTAAGTCGGCTAGTTTTGGGACCGCTTTCGAATATTTTTTCATCTCATCATCGGGTTTCATCTCATTTTTTAAGTGGGCGCAATTGAGTGAAATACTACATAACGTGGCGCCTTGAAAC
Organism: Philornis downsi; assembly: GCA_019455685.1. NCBI lineage: Eukaryota > Metazoa > Arthropoda > Insecta > Diptera > Muscidae > Philornis > Philornis downsi. The sequence continues at coordinate 83,919 of JAHXMU010000056.1, read as the reverse complement.
TTGAAACATATCTTTTACAAGGTTGCCACTTTTCATGGAAATAATTTTTTTTACTACTGGCGTTATCTATACGTTAAGTGGGTTAGTTTTGGGACCGCTTTGTATATTTTTTCATCTCATTTTTTAAGTGGGCTCAATTGAGTGAGTTGTGAGTTTCCACTTGCAATGCTTGCTTATAATATTAAATCCCGACTTTGGACCTCAAAGTCTCTTGCTTAATTTGAATCAATAAGTCGCGGACACATCGCTTGCGTTAGACTAATCCTGGACGTGTTTCATGATGACTTTGTTTCAAGTTGCCGCACAAGCACACTTATGAGTTGGCTTGTGATTAAGTCAGCAACACATTCACTTATCCTGTTAGCACAACCGATATCATAGATGAGAAGGAATCTTAGAATAGATTTTCAGCAAATTTTGTGTTAAAATAAATCCCGAAAAGTGTTTATTGAACACAAATTCTAAATACGGGTTTTATTTCATTGCTACAGTAATCGAGACTTTGAATAGATTTTCAGCAAATTTTGTCTTCAAATAAATCCCGAGAAGTGTTTTCTGAACACAAATCCTAAATGCGGATGTTATCTCATCGCTACAGTAATCGTAATTAGTAATGCTCTGTTAGTGAAGACTTTACCCTTAAATATTTTGAAGTGCCCTCTACAGTAATTCACGGTATTTTTTTCTATTTCGTTTCAGGTTTCGGATTGACGTCTTCATGAATTAACTTGCGTTCAAAGGTAAGGTGCGAAACAGCATTAATAGTATGTAATTGAGTTGATGGTTTTGCATTTCTTATACACGTTGATTAACAACTAATTAGGTCCTCCACCTACTACTGCTTTTATAAGCAATAACTTTATTTTAGATGTTGGTTTTTGCTATTTTATTAAAGCAAACCTTTATGTTTTTCTCATAATTTATTACTGTGGGAGAGGAATAGAAAGTTTTTCAATTATAGAGTACACATTTAAAACAGGTGGTAATTTGGCTTTTGTTCGAACATGATGAAAAAGGCCAGGAAAGTTGCTGGAAAATATTTTAATTGGGAAATATTTAATTGCGAAAAAGTGCAAATTGGTTTTGATTTCCAGAAAATATATATAGCAGTTGCTGTTAATTATAATTTAACTACTAATTTAAGAACTGCTTACAAGGTAATTAGAGAATTTACTATCTTCGTGCAAATAAAAAAAAAGACATGGATATTTGGAAAACTTTATAACGCGTTATCCATTTAGTGGTTTTAAAACCACCGGTTTGGCAAGGCTATCAGCTGTTGTTAAATACCTTACATCTTAAGTGTTTTATATATTTATTTGTGATGCCAGCTCTTGAACTCTCTGCGTTGCTTTTTATCCCAAATGTAGTGGTTTTGATTATTGATTTAAAAACTGACTTCCACTCTGAGCAATATTTTCGACGAAAGTTTTGTACCTTCTTTAAACCCACAACAATATTGAACAAAAATACTGTGACAGTGGGTTAATTTAATTTGTCATGAAATCTTTACAGGAAAAAGTGCGTCCGACTAAATCAACCTTTATATCGACATAGTTCATTTAAATATTCACTGAAACAACATTTTCTTTTTCGCCAAATGCACAATTTCATCAACCTTGTAATAAATTAACATAATATGTGCCGTTCATGGTTTTTCCTTTCTGAAGATAATCAATGAAAATAATCCCATGCGCATTCTCAAAAAAAAACCCCATGACCTTGCCTGCAGATAGAACCACTCCAGTCCATTGCTTTGACTGTTCCTTTGTCTCAAGTGCGAAATGGTTGACCCATGTCTCACCCATGGTTATAAATCGACGCAAACATCGCCAAACACTCTACTGAAACATCTCAACGACGCTCTTTTGAAAGCAAGCGCGGCACCCATCTTGGAGACAGCTCTCTCATCTTTAAGTCTTCGGTCAATATACGATGTATATACTTATCATTTTAGCAAGCTCACGCAACTACAGCCGACGATCATCCAATACTATTTTAGGGATTTTTTCAACCGTGTCTGATGTGGACACCTCAATTGGTCGACCATTACAGTGTCCAACTTGGCAGCTCGCACGGCCTCGTTTCAACTCTGCCACCCAATATTTTACAGTCGTAAACGCTTTAATATTGGTTGGACTGTGGACTTTCAAAAGGAAATATTGAATTACATAAGGGTGATGGCATTTTTTTTGCATGTTTGCAAATTCATTGACATCGTTTACTTTTGATGACTGCAATAAAAATACTAAACAACGTGGCGCCTTGAAACTTCAAACATATTTTTTATAAGGTTGCCACTCTAAATAATAATCACCAAAATAATTTTTTTCAAACTAGTTGCGCCATCTATACGTCAGGTCGGCTGGTTTTGGGATATATGTCATCGCATCTTATAATTTCAAGCGCAATAAAAATTAAAGTGCTTCATTTCAAACTATTCGGTTGTTCGGAAAGTTCGTTCGGTAAATTCGTTAGTTCACCATACGTCACTTCTCATGACGTAGTAAACACTACCGTAACTTCCTCTCACCCCGTCTCTAAATTGTTTACTATTGCTTACTTGTGTTCTCGTTCTGGTCGTGAGTGGAAAAAATTAGCGAAAAAAGAGCATGTTAGGCATATTATGCTGTATTATTTTCGAAAAGGAAAAACGGCTGCTGAAGCCAACCGAAAAATAAAGTTTGTTTGTAAAGAAAACGAACCAAATGAAAGAACTTGCCAGAAATGGTTTAAACGATTTTCTACAGGCGATTTCTTTGTAACGAACGCTCCCAGATCAGGACGACCAACAGAAATTGTTTGCGAGGAGGAGGTGAAAGATTTAATTATTGTTAATCCCTGTGCAAAAGTTAGGGAAATGGCTGAAAAATAATCAAAAAAATCAGTCTCAACTGTTCACGGGGTCATAAAAGAGCCCGGATTTGTGAACAACCTCGATGTGTGGGTACTTCACACTGCCTCATCGAGGCCTTCCTTACACTGCCTTGCGTGGGAACTTTTTCCTCACCCACCGTACTCTTTAGACCTCGTCCCGTCCGACTATCACCTATTTCGCAGTCTGAGCAACCACTTGAAAGATTTGAATTTCCATAACGACGAGGAAGTGAAAAATCGAATTTAACGCCTTTTTTCAGAAAAATCACGCGAGTTTTATGAAATTGGAATTGAAATGATTACAGAGAGGTGGGCAGAAGTTACTAAAAAAGGGGAAGATTATATAGTAGCTTAAAATAATTGCTTTCTTGTATAGGGTGGCGCATAAGCAACGTTTAGATTTGATCAGTGAATACATTTTTTGTTTAAGTCTTTGTTTTTCGTCCCTTTAAAGAACAAAAAAAAAACAAAGTTGTTCAATTTTACTTTGAAAGTCAGCATTCGATTATTCGGATCATATCGAAATTTCTTTAGTGTTTGAAATGCTCCTAGCGCTTCAACAATTTACCGATTGGTTCAGCTTTTTGGGCAACAAGGGGCTGTTTGTGATGTTCCGTGTGCTGGAAGACCTCGTGCAGTTCGAAATAAACTGACCATTGCTCGAGTGCAAGCAGGTATTGAGGAAACCCCCATATAAGATGCAATTGGTTCACGATTTAAAACCAAATGATGCATAAGAACGCATTCAATATAGTGGCCTTTGACGTTACTTATGCGCCACCTTTTATATAAACTTATTATTTAATTTCTTTTAAGAACGTAATGAACTTTCCGAACCAACCGATACATCAATTTTCTTTAGAAAAAATTTGGCATTTTTCTGGATTTTTAGCTTGTTTTGGTTTTTTTCTTCGTAAAAGTTCTTGCTTTTTTTCAATATTAAGTTCTAGCAATAATGCAACTCATTAGCATGTCTTATGTAAGGTGTAATTTCTGTCTCATTAGGAAGCGAAATAGTTATGAGATACAAACTTTGACCTTAAATTACGATAAGTCCATTGAGTATTCTCATAAGTACTCATTTTGTTACATATTTTCGATACACGAGCTTTGTAATTATCTATAATACTCTTTTCCCGTTTCGACGGGGTTATATTCCTAATTGAGTAAATGGATGCCCTCATTATGTCGAACTATGTGTTTCATCAATTGAAAGACTTTTTTAAATTGTACATATTGCGTATTGACAGCCGTTACATCAACATTCGCTCTTCCAAGACGACCACATAGGAGCTGGTGAATGATATCACCATTTGGAGCCATCATTTTCATTTCTATTTCCATCACCATCTCTGTCAACGTCATCCTCATCGTCATAGATTTAAATGGTAATCATGATTTTGTCAAAGTTGTACTCGTATAAAGCAAAACGAGGCTGGATCAATATTGTCAACTTTTGAGGAGAATGACACGCTTAAGTCATTTTACTTCGCGGAACTGATTTTGAAAAGGTGCTAATTGTTTCATTTTGCTTTACGTACTTGCGCCAATGGGGATGGAAGTTGTGTAAGTGAGAATATACTGTCTGCGACAGGTTCGGTTAAGTTGGGGCCAGTATAATTACTGTGAATGATGTACCAATTATCGTACATAATCAAATAGTCGATCATTATGTCTCGAAAACCTAAAACGATATAATTCTCCTTATACAGGGTTGCCCATATTCGACGGACCCATCTGGCAACGCCATAACTTTTGACAGAGATGTCAGATCGCTTAATGACATACCGCGTTTAAAGCGTCAGTCCAAGCAGATTTTTACCATGGAACAATACACGCCACGCGAGCGCTCTGAAATAGTTGAAATTTACATTCAACAGAAGAAGTCAATTGTGAAAACTCAACGTGCTTTTAAAATATTAAAAAATGTGAGAAGTGCGCCTTCCAAGCTCACCATCACCTTTTTTGTTTGTGCGTATCTTAAATATTACACCATTTGAATTTTGAAGGGCTTCAAGCGTAGTCCATTTTTTAATATGCGCCCCATGCTACTAGTAGACACATAGAAATTTTTCACCCATTGGACTGCGCATTGTAGTGGATTACGTTGAATTCTTGCCCTCAATTTTCGAACCATCCCTGGCAATGTTGCTGTTTTTGGATGCCCATCTCCATTACGTTTTTTTGATGCGGTAACGTGAAATGGTTCGACACATAAACACACACGTATCTCAATAACAATGACTGGTTGCGATTCTCCATATATAACCTTATTTAACTGGGACGAGAAAGATGTGACAAACTGGCACTTGTAAAAAAATGAGCCCGCTGTCATTAGCCGTTCGGTAGCATCAACATGCGTGAAGTTGGCAACATTTTCGACGCTTATCCCCATATATGTAGTACGTGTTGCATGAATATGTCTTTATTTGTATATAATAATAGCAATCGCAACTGTAACTTTGTAACTGTATATTTTCCATTCGACAATCGTATTAACAGTAAACATTTGTATCTTTTCTCGCGTAAATAAATTGATATCAATTGACATTAATTACTATGAATTTATCGGGTTTATTTGCTCTTCTTGCTGTACGATTGTTTCTTTTGGGGGGGGGGAGGGGATATGGTCGATCACCAGAAGTTCGTCTGCCGGCTCGGAGCGTCTGCCTTCTCTTATGGCTCCGTACTTTGGGGGTGGAGCAATGTGTGCAATCTGATCCTTTGTTTATAAAATTGTTTCTACAATACAATTCGCTTTAAATTAATTGATAACAAAACAATTGCATTGTTGTCGTTATTGGTCTGCAATGTATTATTTAATTTCTACCATGATATGACGTGACGACTGGTGATCGGGTTTCGTACTGTAGAATCTATATCTACAAATTGGTTCTAGTTATTTCTTTGATTTTCTGTTCAAACATAACGAACTGTAATTAAATGCTGATGATAAAATACGTTTTTCCTATCGACTGACATACATAAACGTTTGTAGTTCATCGCAAAAAGGTGATGGATATCATATTGGAAATTTCCAGGAAATGTTTTTCACCATATGGGAATCTCAGAACTTTGTAATTGAGTAGATGGTAACTGGAGGATTCATATTTGTAATCAAATCACAAAACACGACAGAAGCGCTTCAATAATAGGTGGTGGCTAAAATTAATTGCCAAGATTGGCTAGATTTTCATGTTAGTAGAGAAGGTGATTTAGAGAAGATATTCTTAACGAAATATATTTTTGAGATATTTGACTGAAGAGACTTGTACTATCGATTGTTTAAAAAATTACAATTTTATATAAATTTATATATATTTATGTCTTTGATCCGAGTTGGCGTCTAAACTGATAAACAAATTGTTATGAAATGTTCATAACATAGTTCTCTGTCGTCGGGGAAGGAATCATAGGCTATATAGGTCGTGATTGCTCGAGGATGCTTAATGAAATGTTCATAACATACTTTTGTGGCGCCGCGGAAGGAATTATAGGCTATATAGTTCGCGATTGGTGGAGGGTGCTTAATGAAATGTTCATAACATTCATTCATTCATTTTTCATTTTTGTGGCGCTGGTGAAGTAATCATAGGCTATACTCGTATAGGTCGTGATTGGTCGAGGGCACTTAGCATACCCACAAAAAACAAAAATTTTGAACTATTAGAGGTGCAAAGAAACGGCGGAAATAAACTATTAGAGGTACAAAGACACAATACATAAGCTGCCTATAAAAACCGAAGTATGTTTGAAGAAAATGTGGGTGGCACCATCATTTTACAGACATTCGTTGTTGCCATAAAAGTAGCTGTGGCCAAAGTCACAAAATTTTCATATACCATATTAAGTTAAGATCGGGAAAAGGGGTGTGACACCGCCCATACATCTTAATATTTCGGATGGTCTTATCTCATGAACTATTGGAGGTACAACAGTGCGTTTTCACAAACATGCTACTGATACATAATAGAAAAAAATATGACCGAACAAAAAACGGGACGATGCAACATCCTCATTAAAAATCCGACAGATCGTCGGAAAAAAAGTTACAGCAAGTTATTATAAATCACTAAATGGTCATATATAGGGTTATGCATTTTTCGTTTTCAAGTAAAGTTAAATAAAACACACATAAAGCTATGATTTCAATAATTTTTTTTTTAATTATAATGCTTGGATCTTGCTATTATGTACGAAATACAATAATTCCATCTAAATGACCGCCTCTCTATTGGTTGTAGCAGTGAGTCCTTTTGAGATAGTTTTTGACAAAATACAGTCTAATGACACCGCCAGACCATAATACGCACCAAACAGTCACTTTAGCCGGATGCAATGGCTTTCCCCCAATCACTTCTGAGTTCTCCGAGCCCCATATACGACAATTCCACTTGTTGACATAACCACCGAGTGAGAAATGAGCTTAATGGCTAAAGGAAATGTTGTTCGATTGAAAACCCACATTTGAATCATCACTTTTGTAGTAAGTTTTAATTATTTTTACGCGTTCTTCGCATTGTTAAACGATCCATATTCGTAAATGGCAAATCTTTCACTAAATAAATTACACTTCAGGTGACAGTTATATAATAGTTGACTGCCTTGCCAGACCGGAGGTTTTGAAACCTCCGTTCTCGCTTAACGATGTCATAAGTGACCTAGTTTTTATCATCATTGGTAATGGGTCGATTTGGTTGTAGTTCAGAAGCTATTCGCAGTTAGAAATTAGATTCATGAGTTTTTTTTTGCGGGCCAACCCTATCAAAGTGATTCTTTTTGCATCCAACTCTATTAAAGTGGTTCCAAATTGTTTTTTCTGCAAAGTTTAGTTTCTAAGCAATCGAAACAGTGCTTACTGAGAGTTGGACTTGGCTATTTCCATTACTGTATCGAACTTTTCGACAATTGGTCTTCTAGAACGTGGTGCATTTTAACATCAAAATCATTTGATTTAATACTTCTTTTTTTCTTTCATAAATAGAAGGGTAACACAATTTGTACTACTCTTTCTGGTGGTTAGATTTTAGGAATAAACATCCTTTGATACATAAGTTTCATGAATTTTTTACAAAATTTACATATACTTCACGTCTGAAAATCATTTTAAGTAAAGTTGTAAGGGTTAAAAAAAAGTAGAAAATAACTATTTGAAAATGTTTTGTTGGTGTTTTTTGGTTTACTTTTGATTTTTACAATTTTCCCAATTCGAAATCTTTTTGCTTTAGTCCTTCCTTATAATAAAAATCTGGGTATTCTGTGCTCTAAAGTGGAATTTTGTAAATGTTGAGGAAACCCCAGAAGATTTCCAAAAAGAGAAACCGTTTTTTTACCAATTAGCATTATCCGAGTAACTAGTATACCTCTTTTACCACCTATCTTATAGCTGAATATTTAAAAAAACGTACTCTGGAGAATTTTGGGAAAAAGCGAAAACTGAGTTTTGCATTTTTCTTAAAATTTTGTCATTGTCATCGTACAATTTCTTTAAACGTTTCACATGACTAAGTATTAAATCCATGCATTAGCTTCAAATCACGATTAAACTAAGGAATACATGCCCGATTATTGCAATTTCTGTGTAAAATGTACTGGGTTCAGAGAAGGCGATCCTAGTGCGTGTATCAACTAGCGCGGTATCAGTTTTTACCTATCGCTTTTATTTGTTCTATGAAAGATTAAAGCCTATTCTCAGTTACCTGATTGGACGTTATCAGCACGGCTTTAGACCTGATAAGTGAAGGGACCAGCTAGTCAAATTATGGCAAATTCTGGATAATACCTAAGTAAAACAGATAGGCATACCATTCTTTTTGGCCATTATATAGCTGCCTTCGACATTTCGATACGGCAAGTGCTGTATGAAGTCATGATCGAAATTAATATTTCTGCACCTTTGTAGAATGACACCGACTGACACGAAGTCTTCGGTAAAGACAGATACAAAATTTTTTTCAGGCGAGGGCGAAGACCTATCGAGAGATTTCTTCATCATACTGCCGGAAATTAGTGATATTTGCTATTTGCTGTTGGCGTATGCAGTCTTCTCAAACATTGTAAAGTGGTGGTAAACGAGGACAAAACAAAGTTATTTGTTTCGATCAACAAAGGGTCTACATGTAGGGGACAACTTTTAGTTTGTGGAGATAGATCGATTCATCTAGCTAATGACGCTAGTTTGGAGATCAACATAAGAACTGACGTTAAGAGGGTTAGCAAGCGATTTAATAACGAATCCCTGTCTTGATGAATAAAATTCGGCCTTACAAAGCGCAAGTCCTCACTGTCTTGCTGTGTGGCGCAGAATCTTGGGATGCGCCATTAGTGGATTAAATAATTCTGAAAATTTTCGAGAGAAAAATGTTACGGAATATAAATGAACTCATTATCATTAACATTCACAGACCAGACGAGCTGGCAAGACTAGGGACAACCTTATAGACTCTAGCCGAGTTGGAGTCCGTGGGCATGATTCTAGCCACTTGCAAGCTCCTATTGCGAGATAGAGCATATTAAGGAGCAAATGGTGGGTGGGCGTTTGTCCGAGGCTGTAATCAATCCAGACAGATATGGTCTCGCCTAGATCTGAGGCGTTCACACACACTGTTGTCGCTAACAAGACCCGACGTCTCAGTACTTGTATCCATCATGACAGGACACTGTTTGATTGGAAGATATGCAATGAGATTGAAGATTGCGTCTAGTGTCTTCTACAGGAACTGTAGGGATAACGAGGAGGAGGAGTCCATAGAACATCTTTTCTGCAATTGGTCCGCCCTAGCGAACAGGCTGGGATCAACACTGGGCTCTTATTTCGCTAGGGACCTAGAAGATCTGGACGATATAGATATTGTGCGACTTAAGGGTTTCTTGAGGCGCTCAGGATGGTTCAACGGGGGAAATTAGGGAATCCATATCTTTAGTTTCCGTAGTATAACAATCGACTACACAGTCTAAGTGAGTCTGTCTACTTAGACTGTCCTATCACCTAACCTAACCTATCATTAACTGAGAGTATCGGTGTCATATGAATCATGAGCAGTGTGAGCTATGTACCAACTGACACATGGCTAAGCGCTTCAAAATACAGCGATTGCGCTGTCTGTTTTCCATAACAAATTCGATGGTCGGAGCGGAAGAGGGCGACCAAAACTCCACTGGATGGACTGGTATTTTGAAATACTGTCAAAACTTGGTTTGACGAATTGGAGAAGAAGCGTAGAAGACCGGAACGTATAGGATTATTTTCTACGTGCAGCGTATAATGGATAGGAATGTCTAGTCTAGTCTAGAAAACAAAGAAATTTAATGTTCTAAGAATTATTTTGTCCATATATATATAATTGTCCTCCACCCGACATTCCCATTCTCTTGTTATTAACCAGAGAGTGACTAAGAAGTCACTTTGTCAGCTTCACATGTAGGACACCAATGGGTCGTTGTCCCTCACGTACTGCACCAGTGCAAGTATCACATAAATGTGGCTGCTGGTTATGGTATTGATTGACTTCTGTTGGACCAGACTTTTCACTTTTCAATTGTTTGATAATTATTTGTAGTTACAACAGATTGTCGCGTCGTTGTGTTTGTGTATGTTTGTTTGTATTCTGTAATTCGTAGGATGTGTGAAATCTTTTTTGAAATAACTTTTGTCTTGTGTCATTTCCATTTCAATTCTTTTTTACGCTTTCGTTGTGCTGCTATTTATGCCGATTTATTCAACTTGCCCACTTTTCGTTTAATCAATTCAGTTCAATTGATGGTGGCGTAGATTTTGATTACATAACAGATCGGTCACTGTAATCGTTTAAATATTCTATTGCTGTCCACGGAAGGAAGGCAGCCAGTATTGTGTAATTTCACTTTAATGGTTTCAAACATTTTAACGCGTCGCATATTGAGTCCCCTCTGCCGCGGCTCGGGTATTTTGAATTTGTCGACTTAAGTTACCGAGACTTTTTGTTACCCAAAATTCCAAGAATGATGAATTGTTTTGTGAGCTTTTCTTTGCAATCGGATGAATTTTAAATATTTGCTATGAACACAATAAAGCTTTTTAGGGAACATAAGGTGTTGCTAAGGTGAACATAATCAACTTAAGCTACTTTGGCTTTGGCCGTATGCTAAGGCTGCTATCACACTCAAATACTTTTGAGGAAGACACGCAGTAAACGATAAAGTTATAATAAAACGCGGCCGGAGTTTTAAAATGATCTCAATTTCATTTAGGTGGTAAGAAGACGACAATCTAATTAGGCGCAATAAACCGTAGCCATATTTATTCTGTTTCTATTTCTCATAATGTTTGGTAAAGTTTATCAAGTCGGCTTGAATTCCCTTTGATAGTCTATTACATTTAGTAGACCATTGCATTAGATGAGCTACACAGATTTATGATATTGACTTTATAAAACAAAATCTTGGCAATTGGTTTTTTGATAATGTAGTGCCACTAGGGGGTATTTTCACACGATTATGCATATAACCGAATATAATGTATGGCTTGGCATGCAGTCTTTAGTGGACATTTATTTCCATTGGAAACGAAGTGAACTGAATTCTGTATTTTTCATGTAATACTACTGTGTCCAAAATAGTAAGACCAATTTTCGACTTAAATTATACGGGTATGCGAGGTGTGTTCAAAAAAAAGGTGAATTTTCATTTATTCAAAAAATGTTTATTTATTCATCAATTTCTATTTTATCTCCTTCAAAGAAGTCCCTCTTAGATATAACACATTTGTGCCAGCGATTTTTCCAATTCTCGAAGCAGATCTGGTATGCACTTTTTGGTATGTCCTTGAGCTCTCTCAGCTATTCGATTTTTATCTCCTCAACTGTCGCAAAACATCGTCCTTTCATGGGTCTCTTCAATCTTGGGAACAGGAAAAAGTCACAGGGGGCAAATCTGGTGAATATGCTGGCTGAGGCGTAATAATGGTGTTGTTTTTGGCCAAATAATCTCTCACAAGCAAAGATGACTGAGCAGATGGATTATCATGATGCAAAAGCCATGACTTTTTTCCACAATTCCGAGCGTTTTTTTCGTATTGCTTCACGCGAATGGCGCATAAGTTTAAGGTAATACTCTTTATTCACCGTACGACCTTGTGGTAAGAACTCCTGATGCACTAAGCCATGGTAATCATGCATGGCATGAGCCAACCGATATGCCGACATCCTCAGCAACTTCTCTAATTGTGATTCGACGTTTCTCCATAACAATTTTCTTCACTTTCTCAACATTTTCATCGATTGTTGATGTGCTGGGGCGTCCAGGGCGAACATCGTCATTCAATCTTCTCGACCTTCTGTGAAAAGCTTGTGCCACTTTCTTTTGACTGAGAGTACTCTCACCGTATGCCACTGTCAACATTTCAAGTGCTTTTGAGCGCTTAATTCCATTTTTCACACAAAATTTGATACAACTTCTTTGATCCATTTTTTTCGACAGCAGAAAATCGCCGAACCCGCAAAACACTTGTCTTATTTATGCCTCTCACAAAGAAACTAAACATGCTATATGGATAAAACCGTCGGCATATCTTCGAGACGAGTGTACCAACATAAAACAAAAACATAATCGAAAGTCGAATTTACATAGCTCGCGAAATTTGAAAATTCATCTTATTTTTTTTAACACACCTCGTATTGAACCTAAGATATATGGCTTTCGTTTTCAGTTGGCAGCGCTGTGGCAGACATCTGTGCCAAAGTTCATATCATAGATGTTATTTGTTATTGAGCCACACACATTGTGTTTTAATTGTGTTTTGTTGAGCAAAGAAGTGGAATTTCTTCTGCAAAAATTTTGAGAATTTTGCAGGAGGTTTCTGGTTTTGTCGGAAAAAATGTTTTCAAGTGGCATAACTAGTTCAAAGAAGGCCTAGACAAAGTTGAAAACGGGGAGCACACCGGACGACTATCAACTTCTCGTTCAGCAAATCTAAAATTGTATATCTTTGAGCATACAATTTTAGATTTGCGGAACGAGATTTATAATAAAGGACTTTTTTGATGATGTTAGGATTTCAAACGGATAAATTAACCCCATTTTAAAAGACGTTTTTATGCGCTTTACATTTTGATTGGTACCAAAGTAATAACTTTCTTTTCGAAATGGATCATCTTGTTAATCTGTGAAGGGACGGTTTCTGGCTATCTGCCAGTTATAAAAAGCAATATTACGGGAGAAATGACTTGGACAGAAGCAGTTGTTGTTGTTGTGGAAACAAACGTCCAATTAAGTGCCAAAGGTGAAGAAAAATCGAAAAGATCAAGTCTAAAACAGTCAAAAGTCGAGGTTACGCTGCCAGTTTCCTTCAATTATCATGGGATCGAACATTATGAATTTCTCGTGCCGGATCTAACTGTCTACATATAATTCTTGGTTTTAGTACCGCGAAATGCGTCATCTTATTCTGAAATTGCTTTTTGCGAATAAAATACTCGTACACATAAAGCTATGATTTCGACGAAGCTTTTATTTAATTGTAATGCTTCGACTTTGCCATTATGTACGGAATACAATGTCATTTAAATGACCGCCTCTGGATTGAATCCTTTTGAAGTAGTTTTCGAAAAAATGAGGCCTAATGACACTGCCGACCATAATGCGTACCAAACAGTCAAATTTTCCGGATGCTATGGCTTTTTCACAATCACTCTTGGATTCTTCGAGCCCCACATGCGACAATTTTGCTTGTTGACGTAACCACCGAGAGAGAATTGAGCTTCACACGTATGAGTCACCACTTTTGTAGTAAGTTTTAACTATTTTTACGCGTTCTTCGGTTGTTAAACGATATATATTCGTAAACCTTTCACTAAACAAATAGCACTTCAAATAATAAGTATTTAACAGCTGACAGCCTTGCCAGATCGGATAAACCGGCCACTAAATATATAAACCTTTATTATAAGACCCCCATAAAGAGCATATAATATACCTGATGGCAATAAGTATGTGCATATATTAAAGTTTGTAAATCTCAAGAAGTACCTACTGTACTTTTTTTTCCAAAAAATACAATATTGTCGCTTTGTTTTCACAAGATTTTGGTAGTATGCTTTGAACTTTATTCTAATTCCCGTTATCGTTTTGTTTGAAGAAACACTTTTTTCTAATAGGAAGAAAGTATATGTGCGTTGAAGGTTTAGTTAGCTTCTTCGATTACTGGAGAAAAAAAGTCAAGTATAAATGCCGCGAAAATGTCATCTTTCGGAGGAGGAGCAAGGTTTAATAAAAGAACTTGCAGAGGCTGATTGGAAAATTTTCCAAATTGCATCCAAAGTTAAGAGACATCGAAATACAATTAGTAATTTCCTAAGTAATGTTGATGCATATGGGAAAAAACCGCGTTCCGAAATTGATAGCCGATGCAAAAGAAGATAATATGTCCTGTTCGGAAATAAAAGCTCAGTATTTCAAGAAGACGTGTAAATCAAATATTAATGGAAAATAAGCTTTTGGAATATACTTCTAGAATGCCTGTACCACGGTTATTGCAACGTCACATACCTGCCCGCTTAGTCTTTGCCGATAAATATAAATTTTTTTCTGATGAGTTCGAAACTGTGATATTTTCGAACGAAAAAGTTTAATTTAGATGGGCCAGACTATTGCAAAATGTATTGGCGCGATTTACGGCACCCACGCGAGACATGTCATCAACGTACGCACGGTGGCGGTTCCTTGATGATTTGGGGTGCCTTTGGTGTTGCTAGAAAGACTCCTTTATGCTTTCTTCCAACTAAAGCTAATTCCGACACCTATATAAAGTTATTAGATGAAGTCCTCATTGAATTTGGTGATCAGAATTATGGAAATAATTGGATATTCCAACATGACAACGCACCAATACATTCGGCGACTAAGACAAAGAAGTTTCTCGAAGACAAAAATATTCCAGTAATGTATTGGCCACCAGTCAGTCCAGACCTTAACCCCATTGAGGATCTCTGGGGTATCTTATCTGCCAAGGTTTATAAAAATGGACGACAGTTTAATACAATGCAGTCTTTAAAAATGACACTGATTGCTGAATGGGAGGCTATCAGCCCCAATATATTGACAAATTTTATAAATTCTATGCCAAATAGAATAACTCAGCTTTTAATAAATAAAGGAAAACATAATACATAAACATAATTTCAGAAAAACACTTAATAATTTGACGTAGATTAAAAACGCACATAAACTTGTTTCCTATGAAAGAAAAATATATCTATTTTTTATGTAGTAAAAATTGTTAAGAGTAAATGAATATTTTTAAGTTTTGTTAATTTTTGTATTATCACTTTAAAGAAAAATAAATGTTTTGAATTAAAGCTATTTTTTGTATAAATTTAATTAAATTTATTAATGCACATATACTTATTGTCATCAGGTATTCTTGATCTTCACAATAATCTATGCCAGATTTATTTAACTTGTTTTACATACAAAAATGAAATTTTTTTTTAATTTTAACTATTTTAAAAATGGCGCTGAAGTTGAAAATTCTCCCGAAAAATTGGACTTGGACGGTGTGGTCCATTTTGGACAAAAAAAAAAAAAACACACAAAAACCAAGAAAAATTATTAATCAGTCTGACTGTTGTCCCGTACTAGAATAAAAAAAATGGACAAAATGGCGTGGTTTTGAATTTGACACTTAAAAAATCGGGGTTTTTCAGTCTTTTAATAAAAAAATACGAAATCATTGAAATAATAATATGATTCTAGTATGGGCGATAGCCATTGATGTTGTCAACAACAAATTTCAGACGATTCGGTTGAATAGTTTTTTTTTTGTGACAACACCAGGACGAAAAAAGTAGTTTTGAGATAGAGTTTAAAATTTTGAAAGTCGATATTTTCAAAAATTTAAGAAATCTTTAATACTTACAGTTAATCAGCGATTCCAGCACCAAAATAATAATAATAATAATATTAGCAAATAATTTTATATATACAAAAGGTCACATTTCCAAGAAGGGCCGGAACAACTGCCGCGCGACGAACAATGCGACTATTGATGTTGCCGCCGACGAATCTGACTCTACCTACTAAAACGACTGTAGAATCGAAAATACTGGGAATATCCGTCCAAAAATGTAACAGTATATTCTTAAAAGCCTATACTTTCGAAATATAAAAAAAAATAGATTTTTTGAAAATTCTAGACCACCGGGACCCCTTAAGCGGAAATGTTCGCCTATCCGTCTGCTTGTCTTGTCAAAATCACGGTAGAGACAGATGGTCTTGAGCGTTTGTTGCAAAATGTATATATATACACTTGTACATACTATGTACATATAGGGTGGCGCATAAGTAACGTTAAGATTTGATCAGTGAATACATTTTTTGTTTAAGTCTTTTTTTCGTCTCTACAGAATTAACTAAATAATACTTGGGAAATTTATGATTAAAAGGCTCAGCACAGAACGAAGAACAAAATTGTTCAATTTTACTTTGAAAAAAATTTTTTTCATGTTCGAAATGCTCCAGCGCTCCAACAATTTACCGATTGGTTCAGCGTTTTGGGCAACAGCCCTCTGTTTGTGATATTCCGCGTGCTGGAAGACCTCGTGCAATTTGAAACGAGTGACTATTGGTTGAGTGCAAGCAAATATTGAGGAAAACCCCAAAATTTCCACCAGGCGATGTTCTCAGCAGTTACAGATCGCCTAGACATCTCAAACTTTGCAAATAATTTTACATATGTTACATCTTTTCCCATATAAGATGCAATTGGTTCACGAGTTAAAGAAAAATGATGCTCAAGAACGCATTCATATAGTCGCCGTTAACGTTACTTATGCGCCACGCTTTATAAACTACTTTTCACTAACTTTCACAACGGCTTGAATTGCTGCGCCACAAGTGGACGAAATCGATGCAGTGGGGGAAAAAACATTCCCATACAAAGACTGCTGTGTTCAAAAATTAATATTTTCCAAAAATGGGCATTTTTCTCATATAACGCTTGTACTGACCTTCAACAAATTAAATACAGGGTGGGCCATGTGAGTGTTGCCGATTTAATTTTTCAATTTCTCGGTAACGCGCGGCGCGGGGTGGCGGGGGGATATGTTGTTCGCTGCGCCGCTTCCTGGAAATTTAGTCGCCATGGAGCCGTACACGGGAGTGCAACGTGCATTTTGTGTCCGAGCGTATTACGAAAACAATAAATCAGTGATTACTGCACGACGTTTGTATCGGCATGAACACGGTTTACACGATTTAAGTGAAGTTTCAAGCGCCAATGTGATACGAAAATGGATCAGAATGTTAGAAACAACCGGCTCAACAGTACCAATTACGGTTCGTGGTCGCCCAGTTTCTGCAAGATCAGCCGACATTGTGGAGCGTGTTCGTGTTTCAGTTCAGCGAAATCCGCAACAGTCAACACGTAAGAGAAGGCAGTCTTTGGATGTCAAAAGAACAACTTTACGACGAATTTTGAAACGTGATTTGCATTTGAAGGCTTATAAGATTCAGATAGTCCAAGAATTAAAACCCGATGATGCTAGACTTAACCGACTTAACTTTGTCAATTTGATGCTAGAGCGGTTCAACAATTTCAACAACATGATTTTTAGTGATGAGGCCAATTTTCGCCTTAATGGCCATGTGAACAAGTAAAATTGTCGGTTCTGGTCCGAAACTAATCCCCGACGCTTGCATGAACGTCCACTTCACAGCCCTAAGTTTGCGTGTGGGCTGGGATAACGTCAACCGGTATTATTGGACCATACTTTTTTGAGGACGAAAGAGGGCATGCGATGACGGTTAGAGCGAACAATTATTGCAACATGCTAGCAGACTTTTTGGTGCCAGCTTTGCAAGAACTTCAAGGCAATACCTCGAGGATGTGGTTTCAACAGGATGGGGCCACATGTCATACGGCTAGGGTATCCGTAGAGCTGCTGAAAAATGTTTTTCCTGGAAAACTCATTTCGAAAAGGGGGGATATTGAATGGCTCCCACGTAGCCCCGATCTCTCTCCATGCGATTATTTTCTATGGGGCTACCTCAAATCGGTAGTCTACGAGAATAATCCGACCAATTTAGAGCAGTTGAAGGGGAACATTATTCAGGAAAGTAACAAAATACCGAGAACAACTTTTCAACGAGTTTTCCAAAATTTATTTTTTAAAAATGGGCATTTTTCTCTTATAACGCTTGTACTGACCTTTAACAATTTAACTATTATTGAGTTAATTAAATGCAATGTACGGTGGTAATCGGCCGATATGAGAAGTTACTATTCTAGTTCATACATTTTTGCATACATTTGACAGCTTTGGCTGTTTAAATAGTATCTTCTTTTCTTTTGAATTTGAATAAATATTTATTTCATTGGGAAAATAAGTAATTTTTTTCAAATCCTATTTAGATTCTTAATATTATGTACGTATGAGTATGACGAGGGGAAACGTTGCCCATAACTTGCGGACTGCAGTCCATGTTGGTGTTCTATTGGAATTTTTGTTATTAATTTCTTGTCGAAATTCTATCCAAATATGTGTTAATTCAGTACTATTTATGAATTCGTTTACTTACAGATTCGGCAAAAATATCAACGATAAATAAACGAACCTACCGCACTACCCCACCCAAAAAAAAAAGAACAAATTTGCAAAATTCTTGAAATTATTTATTTAAGGAGAGGAGAAAGCAAAGGAACGCTTAATAAACAAATGAAAACAAAACTGAGAGACACTAAAAATAATAAAAAATGCTGGTGTCAACATAAAACTTACAAATTCTGCAAAGAAAAAAAGAGCAAATAAAACAATTCCGAAAAGCGAGATACAAAAGAATTTGTAATAGTTATTTAATGAATTTAATGATGAAAATTTAAGGCAACATTAAGAAATACTCGTAATCGCCATAATAGTAAAGTAAAAGTAAAGTAAAGAGCAATTGCCAAAGAGCAGGAGAGCAATTGCAATTCAGTTCGCAAGAGAGTTGTTTGCTGCCATAAAACTTGCATTTAAATGACGCAGCAAAATAAAGTATTGTAGATGATGATGGAAAACACACCCATTGCATAAAACGAAGAAAACGAATTTGTTAAAATAACAGGAAAACAAAATAGACCAACATAACATAACATATATATATATATTAGGGCGATATAAGAGAAAGTTTGGCACTCGCATATGTGGTGCAATTGTTGCTGCTGTTACAAAGTTTTTGTGGCTCGAGGGCCTTAGAATGTTCTAGACCCCCAACTCATTTGGATGTGTGGTACATATTGTGTATGACCAACAACAAAAGGAAACCGGCAATAAGTACATGCACTTCGACAGTTAAGAGAGTGGTGTGCATATTTATGTCATGCCATCGACTACGCATGTATTGAGTGAGCCTCCCCACACGAGCAGTATACTCTTTTGAGCAACTCTCTGACGTCTCTCAACAAAACCTGTCTCTCATCAGCATTTGTGTTCCCCCTTTGGAGCATTTCGTTGGTACGAGATTGTACGTGCTGTTTGTGGAATGAATGACAAATAAACAGAAAACGAAGGAATATGAAACGAAAATAAAAACGTGAGAGAAACGTGATTAATTAAGAAGAAATAAAAGAGAGAGAGTGTAACACGACATCTATAGATATTTATGGTAGATTTTATGGTATATTCGAAGAATGCAATACATGAACTGAAACGGAAAGAGCAGCAAAGAGAACAACGGTTTGTTGAAGAGTGATGAGAGCAGGAGCAGCAGCAGCGGAAGAGTGAGAGGTCGTGGGTAAACACACATAATTTGTGCTTAAAGTAAAGTTTACAATTCAGATACAAATCGTGATTCTTAAACGAAACAACAGAAACGCCACAAAACCTACGGCAAATAACAAATTTACGATAAAAAAAAATTGAGCAACAAAGAAATAAAATAGAGCAAAAAAAAAGTCACTAAATCTAGAAATTTCGGCAATTTAATTTCGACCTGGCGAAATTGTTCATTGTCTTGAATGCTTTTAAAAAACTAAGAGGAGATTTAATAAAATTGTGGTTATCGGCAGTGCTTGCTTGCACTGTTAATCTTACAATAGTTTCGGCAGCAAAAACAAATCTTTTTGAGTCTTCCTCCACCTCATACTTTGCTTTACCGTGTGTGTGTTTGTGTGTGTGCGAACAAATGACAAAGACGCGAAAACCAATCGTGCCCAAATAGATAAAAAACGTGAATTGCGAAAAAAAAAAAATGAAATAAATAAACCGAAAAAAGCGACTAACGAAATAAAATTAACGAAAAAATTAACCAGAAAATTTACTAAAATTTATTAATTTTCAAAAAGTTACAGTAACAATTTTGAAACTTAAAAAGCATAAAAAAAATTATAACCACATTAAAAAAAAAGTTTAGTATAAACATTTATAAAAAAAATCAATATATGTATCTACAAATACTTACTTCTAAAACCATGAATTGTTAATCGCGAAGTATTTATAAGTGATTTTTACTTTCCTTTTCTCAATCGAAAGAAAATTGCAGTAATTATTTTATATATTCTGGAAAAGCCTTCCGTTACCATCAACTAAATGGCTGTTTTTATTGTACGCTTTGACAAAACAATAACTTTATAAAGTTTTTTGCACTAAAAAAAAAAACTTTTTACCAACCTCCCCCCTACATATTTCCATGTTGAGATATCGTCTAGTGTCGACACATTTCTTAAAGCAGCCGTAAATTATTTATCGACGTAAAGGCCGCCCTTAGAAAGTGAGAAAATTCCCTAAGGTAAAGGTTCTAATTGAAAATAAACTAATTTCACGCAAGGAAAAACTGCAACAAATTGTAATATATTTCTAAAAAAATCTAAAAAATAGTTGCATAAACTGTCTAAAAGTATGCTTTAAATCAAGTAAAAGAAAAGAAAGCGAGAACTCATAGAAAATCAGCAATTATCGGTGAGACGCAGTGTAAGAAGACAAAGGACGGAAGTAAAGTAAGAGCAAAAACGCGATAGGGAGTGATAGCAGGCAAGGGCCTTGCAGCAGGAAAATCGCATTGTGTGTGGGAAAGAGTTAGAAGGCAAGTGTCGAAAAAAACGAAAATATCAACGGGAGAAAGAGAAGCAGAAAGCGAGCTCCTACATTTAAGCGAGAGCATACGCGAAAACGAAAGTAAGCTTAACAAACGAGAACAAAAGAGCGAGAGAGAGTGAGAGAGTGCAGCAGCACCAGAAACGTGGTAAACGTGAGAGCCTTAAGTGTAAGAGTAGTGAATAACAGCTATTTTAGCCTATTAATAGTTACGTTAACCCCCTACGACCCTACGTCCCTGACCTAACTAAAGCCTTTCTCCATCCCCTTACTATCTCTCCCCCATAAAAAAATCGTTATCATCACTGTCATCATAATCATGCAACACTAGGAGAAAGAAAAACCAGCTACACCCATTATCAAGCGAACAGTTATTTTATCAAAGCTTAAGCTAACACAACAAAATCTAATTTCTGTCACGCTAAAGCGAACAACGACAACAAGCGAATACGCATCACTTATCACCAACGAAAGAAACACTAACAAATTCATATTTTCCTCACGAAATCTACAGCAATTATTAACAACCTACATTGAACATTGACCAAACAAAAACTCACCAGTCATCTGTTGTCCTAAACGCCTGTTTAGTGCTAATCCGAGTTTAACTAACGTGTCTAAGTAACTCGTTTGTCCTGTTCTTCCCTGCAGAGTTTTAATAATTTTGTCACAACGTATTCGTTAAAAGTTTACCGATTTCTAAACGTTTGCAGTTATAATTTAAGCAGCGAAAATGTGCAGAGATCGCGATATGATTTTGCCATAGATCAGCGCAATCGCCAGTATAAGGTTAAGAAAAAAATTAAGATCAAATAAGAGCCCCAAACATCGGGAAGAAACTTCGAAAACGGAGCGAAACAACATCCAAACCCAACGCTCGTCCACATTTCAAACATCATCGACAAGAAACAAAAATAATAATATAAAATTGCATTGAACAACGTGCGTTATTCTCTTCTCTAACAAAAACATGTGACTGTAATCGTCGACAACAACAACAACAAAAATATCATCAAATCGAATTGGTCATCGCCTGAAAGTAGTCTTCACCATATAAGAGCGAGAGGATAGAAGAAGCAGCTAAAGCTCTTACGATATTTGTAAAGAAAATCAGTGATACTGTGTCCTAAATCCATTCAGTGACTGCTAAAAGTGTGAACTCAAAGCGAGCGTGTGTGTGTGTCTGTGTGTAAAAAAAAAAAAAACGACAAACGGAAACGGAAACGGGGTGTCGTCGACAACGTTAGAGGATCTGACATTAAACGAAAAGGATACAACAACCACCCTAACGAACGAAGGTGTTCAATACGTTTATTATTTCTTTCCACAAGTATTTCTAAATAAAGTATAACTTTGATTTTCCGCGGTTCTATTTTTATTTGATTTATTTATCGCGGTCCATCCATCAGTCAAATCAAATTGTGTCAACAGAAAAAGCAGCAAGATTGAAGACTTTGTAAGGAATCTTTGGAAGTCTGTTAAGGCTTGTGTTGTAAGTATTACAAATAAATTGTTGGCATATTAACTTTATTTTCCTATTGTCTATAATATACAGGAGATATATCCTTATGTATTTATCTACTAGAAAATCATTTCCTAGTATCATGAGTCGAAAGAATTATTAAAGTTGTAACTGTATATGAAAACAATTAACAAATTTTGATGCATCAGATTCCTAAGCAATTTCCGAGAGACCATAAATAAACTGTCAGAAACCGTCATTTATTTGAAACCTCTTTCGAAACTATAACCGATTTCATTTGCCAGAAAAAATTTTTTGTTACAATCTTCTTTTTTGTTTTACACTTTGTGAAAACTCTTTGAAACCCACTTTTTCTGATGATGATAAAATTTATAAATAATTTTTTTTTTAACAAAAAATTTTAATGCTGCAATAGAGTGTCCAAACAATTATACAGCAGGCGAACAAAGTTGGAGTGTTGACTAGTACACAAAACTTCAGTCGGGTGAAATGAATTACAGATACAATCACCCAACATCCTTTTGCGTTTAGGGACCCAGAAGGGTTTGGTATGTTGCCAGGCCCTTTTCAAAAAATGATTGTTATTTTTACAGGACACAAGAAATTACAACTTACTTTAAGCCTTGCGGTTAGAAGTTATAAAGGAACCATCGATTTTTGCTAAATCGTCTAATTTTATGCATGACAGCATAAAGTGCGTTTTAATACAGTCCATCTTTGTTCACACAACTGAGTTTACCAAACGCCTGATGATGCGAACTGTAATATACTGATTATATCATTAATGCAATTAAATGAAATATATGAATCTAGGAAATTGTGAGATAAATTAAGGAATTTGTGTGGAGTGTGGCTAAAAGGGCGCGGTTATTTGATTGGTTTTTTCTCCATATTTTACGAACCATTATGACGCAATATAATTGACAACAATTTAAGCTACTGCAGTCTACGGTTTGGGAATTACTGGAGAAAATAAAGTTTCTACTCGGTTAATTTGTATGGGAGATGCTAGAAAGGCTGCGGCTGTGACGTCGCAGAATTAAGTTAATCCAGCGCAAATTTAACAGAATTCAGTATGTCTTGAATGATATAAGGCTAAAATTATATGTAGGCTAAATCAGCTATTTGTACGGAAGTTACTAGATGGAACGTACTTTACTTATTCGTTTTTATTCTGTCAAGTTTAACCATGAAAAGATTGCATTTCGGGAAAAACACAAATTTTTATGGGATGGACCAGGGCTTGTCAACCTAACAAAGAAGACACGAAAAAGTTGGTAAAAGTTTTCTTTATTTGTCAACATGATCTCCTTTTCGCTCGATACAGTTTTTTCCAGCGATATTCAATAGCTTACCTATACATACCCTGTCTATATATGGTAAGAAGTGAAACTTCTTGAAATTGCCATCAACCGCAGACGCCATTTCCTAATTGTTAGCAAATCCTTGCCTGCATATGGTACCGCCTTCGCCTTTTTTGGACACGATTCTTCCATTCCAGTTTACTGCTTTGACTGGTCTTTTGTCTCAAGTGTGAAATAATGCATCCATGTCTCATCCAAGGTTATAAACCGACGCAAAAATTCGACGCTGTTTTTGCTCTATTGAAAGCAAGCGCGGCACCCATTTTGCGCACAACTTTTTCATTTTCAAATCTTCGGTCAATATACTATGTATAGCTTTTTTTGAAATGCCTGTTATTTCAGCTAGCCCACGCACCTTCTTAACCGTGTCTGGTGTGGACACTTCAATTAGTCAATCACTACGGTGTTCGTCTTGGCAGCTCGTACGGCTTCGTTTAAACTCTGCCACCCAATATTTTACAGTTGTAAACGAAGGAGCAGAGTCTTCCAGAGTAGAATATAGCTTGGAAATATTGAATTACACAACGGTGACCAATTTTTTCCATGCATTACAAATTCACTGAGATCGTTTACTTTTGATGGCTGAATTAAAAAATACTAAATGACGTGGCGCCTGGAAAATTAAAACATATATTTTATAAGGTTGCCACTTTTCACAAAAATAATTTTTTTCAAACTGTTGGCACCATCTATTTGTCAGGTCGGCTAGTTTTGAGGCCGCCCTCGTTTCAAAAGATGTATAATATTTTTCATTTTAAGTTCTAGACATTTTTATAGTGAACTTTTATCGTGTACAAAATTTAGATGAATTTAGTACAGTCAAATTAAAGATATTTACCTAAGAATATATAGCTTAAAGTTTTGTATGGGGCACACTAGAGAATTGGTCGGTTCTTTCAATATATTGTCAAAGATTATCAGAAAAGGTAAGGTTATTGCAGTCATCGCATTTGGAGCTACACTAAATAGTGTAAGTTTGTCTAATTTGTACGGAAGGTACTGTAAGCGGTGGGATTATATAGCCCATTTATTAGGATATGCCGAATTTCAAGAAGTTTTACAAAAGTTTCGCGCAGCTAGCGTCTCTACTAGTCAAACGATCAGACAGATGACCATCACCTAATGGACTTAAATATGCATGAAACACATTTGGTCAAAAGATATTGCGTACTTTAGACGTTTCCTTCAGGGTGTTACATTTAGTTGTATCAAATATGTAGGGTTTCACTGTTTCGATAAGTGAAGGTACAAAAAGAAGTTGAGAAGAAGATCGTCAAATACCCGAAATGTAGACCGTTATGTGTAACAGCAATAATGTTTTTTTATAATTTTTATTTTATTTTATAATTTAAAGGAGAGGGCAAACTTTTGATCTTTTGCTCGATGTTGTTCGGAATAAATTAAAAAAATCAGTATCAGTATTCATTGTACTGAACTGACTCTGCTGTGCCAATTGTCGATTGATGTGTTTTGAATTTCAATTGATGTATTTTGAATTTGAATTGATGAGTTTTGAATTTGATTTCATGAGTTTCGAATTTCAATTGATGTGTTTTAAATTTCGATCGATGTCTTTCGAATTTCAAATGGAAATTTTAATTTTCGATTGATCTCTTTCGAATTTCAAATGGAATATTTGAATTTCAATTGATGCCTTTTGAATTTCACAAGGGAATTTTGAATTTCAATTGATGTCTTTTGAATTTTAAATGGAAATTTTGATTTTCAATTGGTGTGTTTCGAATTTCAAATAGAATTTTTAAATTTCAATTGGAATTCTTCGAATTTCAATTGGAAATGGTGTAGTATTATCGTTTCAAAAAATATTTTGAAAATTACGGAAAAAGGCGCTAAAATGTATAAGTAATGGTTTGAAATACGAGTATTCTGCAAATTTTATTGCTGAATTTATTGCTTGTAGAAATATTTATCACAAGGTCGGACCATCCGTCGGATCCCTCGTCTTTGAAAAGCAAGATAGAAGCCGAACCGCCTAAGCTAGGGGGTTGGAACACCCAAAAATGTTTCACAGTCATGGGCAATTTATGTCGCAGCTCATGCAGCGTTGGTTTTTTTTTTATTTGGTCTTATAATTTATCGGGTTCCCCACCAGGAATCAGAAAATTGTTTGTTCACAGCAATAACTGCTCCGACATATAACAGGTCCGATCTATGGCTTTTTTTTTTGTTTAATTACTGGTATAACTTGTGTTTTTGTTTCTCTGCTGTATGCGTTACTCTTCATAACACCAGAGTTGTCGAAACTTATTCGTCCGTTTTTAATCATCAGTATTATTCGTCGCTCATATTAGCCGGTAGCCCTGACAAGCATCACGTAGCGAGTTTATTTCGGTATAAAATGCAAATTCCACATCATATCTACCATGTTTTTTACTACGTCAACGAACGAGAGGAAAGGGAATGATTTTCAGTTTATTTGCTATTGTTCTATTTAAAAAAAAAAGTACGACTAGTGTTCTGAATCATAAACCTACTTCTTATATTTTGTGAATACTTAAAAAGCTTTTTTTTATTTCATTATATATTATAAATTCTGCTTTAAGCCAGACTTTAAAAACTGGACGAGATAATCATTTCAATTTTAATCAATAGGCAGTATTCCAGTGAAATACTACTAATTAACAAATGAATTTCAAATTGGGCGATAGTATTACGAACCAAAATTTATTTTGTATCTCTAAATGGTTATTGATTTTGATTCCAAGCTGGATTGCTAATATTTAATGTATAATATATACAGATTGGTCATACAATTGTAATTATAAAGGGAGTCCCAACAAGAACGCAAGATTTAAATGACTGATGCAGCAATTGAATTGTTTTTTTTTTGGCTGTATGACATGTGGCGCCGTCTTGTTGAAACCACATGCCCTCCACATTCATTTCTTCAATTTTAGGCACGAAAAAAACTGGTTATCATTTCACGATACCGAACACCATTGACTGTTTGCGCTAAAAAAAGGGTCCCATGATTCCTCCAGCCCAAAATCCACATCACATAGTGACACGTTGAGGATGCATTTGCTTCTCGTGAATCAGTCGAGGATTTTCCTCACCCCTATTAACGAAGCCATCAAGATGGAAATGGGCCTAGTCACTGAAGATGATTTTATCGGCAAAGTCAGCATTTCCATGTTGTCTCTCCAACACCCAATTAACGAACT
Organism: Philornis downsi; assembly: GCA_019455685.1. NCBI lineage: Eukaryota > Metazoa > Arthropoda > Insecta > Diptera > Muscidae > Philornis > Philornis downsi. The sequence goes on along the minus strand of JAHXMU010000056.1, from coordinate 56,966 downwards.
CCCTTCGCTGTCCATGGTCAGCTGGCTTCAGTTCCTGAGTCAATTGAACTTTGTATGCATGAAGATGCAAATCTTTCGTCAAAATTCGGGGCACAGTGGATTTGGAGACACCAATTTGCTGAGCTCGGTGCTGAATTGGGGTGGATGGAGTTTGAGCGACATCATCACGTACAGCTGCGAAATTTTCGGTCGATCGACCTGGTCGAAGGCGCGTTGTTGTCTTTACATCACTAACAGACCCAGTTTTGGCAAATTTATCCATTAATCTCTTTACAATTGACTCTTTTGGAGCATTATTGTGACCCCAAATTGATCGCAATTTGCGAACTGTAGCCGCAAAACTTTCACCATTTTGATAAAACAATTTCACAATGAGAATGCGTTGTTCATTCGTGTAGCGCGTCATTTTTACTAACCTCGTACCTTCTACTAGCAAACAATAACAATTGTTTAAATGTCAAACAATGACACTTCGATTGGCGCCAAATTTAAATCTTGCGTTTTTGTTGGGACACCCTTTATATTACATATACTGGGTTATCCATTTTTCAGTTTCAAAAGTAAAGTTAAAGCCATGATTTCGATGAAACTTTTATTTCGTTATAATGCTTGAACGTTGCCATTATGTGCGAAATACAATGTCTTTTTAATGGCCGCCTCTTGATGACCACTTTTTCGCACATTTCGGGCGGTATCTCGGCGATGATTTGAAGAATGTTGGTTTTCAAATGCACCAACGTTTGGGGGTTATTCGCATAAACACAGCTTTTGGCGTAGCCCCGCAAAAAAAGTCTAACGGCGTCAAATGGCATGATCTTGGTGAGCAATTGACGTCGTCAAAATATGAAATTACGCTTTCTGGAAACTTCTCATGCAATTAAGCCAAAATCGGTCGTGTTGTGTGGCTCGTGGCAGCGCCCTATTGAAACCACACATTGTCCAGTTAAATCGGTCATTTGCATAAACGGGTATTGTTAATAGTTAGATTTTTTTAAATTCTACCAAATTTTCTGGCAGACTATTAATGAGGGACCAAGTAGAATTTCGGAAATTCGGACAATTTGTGTGAAGCTACCAGAAGGAAGGGCCCATTCACAAATTTGGTCAAAAGGTACTCGGTACTTTAAACGCTTCTTTGTGGACCTTTACATTTGTTGGAGGGTTGGCGTTCAAAATGTTACCAACTTCACACTGCTATAGCAACCAATCGGTTGATGACAGCGCGCTCAAGGGTCAGTCTGTTATGTTGTTTACAAGCCCACAAGAGGCATAT
>JAHXMU010000056.1:42463-55293 GCA_019455685.1 Philornis downsi | reverse complement strand
TTTTATAAGAAATGAACGAACGAGATGCATTCCAGCTTTAAAAGCTGGATTTTGGATTTAAAAATATAAAGACACGATGGTCACCTGTAAGCCACACAAAATTATTAACCGATTTGTTTGTTTTTATTGTAAACATAGAAATTTTAGGTAATTTTTTCGTATGAAATAAATGGAATGTAGGTGGTCCTGATAGTTTCCGGCGTTATTGGTATGATTTGAGGAAAGAGACAAAATTCTTTCCCAAGCGAAATTTTGGAGTTGAAAATGTGACGGTTTGCGCAGCATTTTCTGCAGCAGGATGTTGAAAGTTGGAATTTGTATCCTTAAGAATGGAAAGTGCAGATTATTTCCGAGTTTTGGAAAACAGTTTTATTCCATTTCTAGACGAAAATGTGGGCGGGAACTGGATTTTCCAACAAGGTAACACCGTAATCCACGTCAGCAGGAAGGAAAAATCCTGGTTTTTCTCTAAAAGAATCAGTGTTATGAACTGGCCAGCAAGATCATCAGACCTTAATCCCGCTGAAAACCTCTGAGGTATCCTTGTGCGCAAAGTGTACAAAGAAAATCACCTATTTAATACAGTTCAAGCGTTCAAAAATGCGATTGAGGGGGCTTTGCTGGAAAATGAGCCACAAATTATTATGAATTTGTTACTAAGTATGCCAAACAGAATCTTTAATGTTATTTCTAAAAACGGAAATCAAATTTGATATTTCTTTTGTCAAAGATAAAATGCTGTTAAAAATAATAGCGAAAAGCTCGTTAATTGAACTTGGCATTATAGTTGTGAAACACGCTGCAAGTTGAATTGTCGCAAAAACAAAAGTACCGTTATTTGCACAAATCCCAAAGTTTGTTTCGTTCAAAAAAGTATTTTGATAGAACATCATAACAACAAAAAATGTAGCGTTACACAAATAAAGCAAATTTATGGGTGGCCTTTTAAATATGAAACGCGTCTTATATGAATGATTCTATCCCAAGTGGCATAATTATGGATCTCTCGAAATTTAAATATTTTCTCCATAATTGGATGGCGATTAAGTAACCACTACCCTGGGTGATGGATAGCTGCGACAAATATTTGCACTCTATTTTTTTTAATTTTTTTGGGATTAATTTTTTACTCACAACCCTCTATCATTTTGAAATGTGATGAATTTCTGTGATTAATCATAAGACGTATGGACGATTGTGTGATATATACATATTACCCATGGCGACGACCTCTACTGTTTGCCCATTAATTTCAAATTACGAAAATGAAAAAAAAAAAATCTCCAAAATAAGTAAAATTTAAAAAGCTAACAGACATTTAAATTTGGACATAGAGCAAAATAGAGCACACAATCATGAAAAGTATATCGATTTTTGGGTTTTTTATTGGACAAGATTATATTCCAGCCCAGAAATATACAGAAAATTGCTAAAATCGAAATAGGAGATGGACCGTCAAATCACAAACATAATTAATTATCATGGGCGATCTTTCAGATAACGAATCAAGCCTCTGGAAATTGAATGTTGAGTTTTTAGAACATGACATTCTTATTTAATTCATTCGTATTTGAATGGGTAAATTACCCAATCCTATCCCCCGCTGTAATGTGAATTGCTTACACATTAAGTGAAATACAAAATACGAACTTTGAATCTGAATAATGATTTCCGATGCTGTGTATTTCACTGTGTTCACACTCATTTAAATTTGTGTAAACATTTTTGAAACTTTGAGTTTGATGTATTCCAGTTTTAGTTGCATACAGCTGTAAACTGCTTAAAAATTGTGTTTTTCCAACGACTGTCACATCCACACAGAAAGGCACAAGTGTTTGGAAGTTTGTCAGTAACATGAAGGGGTTGATTTACGAAAATAACTGTCGTCATTAACTGTCATCGATCCAAAAAAACGTGCGCTTTGCGCACATTTTATCTCTCCTCCTTGATCACTTGATGATATCTTCCTCCTTATATCGTTAAGTACAAATCCCAGTTAGTCCTATAAAGCAAATTGCATTAAAATTATGAGATATTAAACTCTTTACACAGGTTTTTGTATTTCACGCTAATTATTCATACACGAGCATGAACGCTCAGACGTCAGTGATTGCCCTACATACGCAAGAGTATTTTAGATTTGATTGTAAATAAATTATAAAGGTATGCCTAATTTATAGCACAACAAATGACCTTCGTTTAGTGGTATCCTTGTTATATACTAAACATACATTTGAACAAATTGATACATTTGGACACAACTGAATGTTATTTTTAGTGATCCACATTTCTATTGAGCTGAAATAAAAGCACGAGTAAACGAAATGGCAAGATAATTTAATTTACACCCGGAAGTAGGCACTAATTTTATGAAAGCAAGGACCACCCACAAGTAGGCAATTCATTATCCCCACATTATTGGAGGGCAAATATCTTTATTTGTCGTTTATAAATAATAACTAATGCGAAGAACGCAGCTAGAGCCTTTTCGATTTGAATTGTTTTATTGTATGTCTTTAACAAATATTTTTATTTATCGGGAATTATGGTAATTTGAATAAACAGATGATTCATTTGTATACAAATAAATGTTATTAGTTCTTGACCTAGTTTTCTATTAGATTATGATGAGAGCGATAGAAGGAAAGCAAATAAATTTGAAATCGAATGTCTAGCAACAATTCGTTCCTTATTAAGTCTACACTTGGAATAGCTTAATATGGGAGATAGTAGCCGATTGTAAATGGGCTATATCGGTCTATCCGTTCTGGTACCTGCCATATAAATTAAACGATTTTCTGAAATTATTTTTTTCTGTAGCTCATAATTAGTAGATAGCAACTATCTAAATATCTGTCAATTATATTGCTTTATAAAAGTCGAGAAAATCGATCGATTTAACTTATAAATTCTTCGTTTCATACCCATTTTGTTTCATACAAAATTGTGTAAAATTTAATACTCATTACACGTTTTATAAACTTAATGAAAATGAATTGCATTGCCACGTTCTCCTCTCGATGGTACCTCCGATACCAATTGTGTAATTTTAACAGGGTATTCCTAGATTAATATATTTCATGCAATTGCATTAAATTTTGCATAAGGAGTTATGCAAATGAAAATAGCCTGCATTGTCAGTCCTCTCAACGCACTTCACACACAAGTATAATTTCTGAGCGGAGATAAGTTATAAATAAGTCATAATAGGTAATTATTAATTAAGTTCTAATTTCGCTGCTTTTGTTGTATTTTAGTTTGGAGAATTTTCTGATAAGAATCTGTGGTAAAATTCCGAACACTTTCAAATAGCTGGCAGATGCTAAAGTCGATTTTTGTCATTTCTTCACATTTGATGTCTTTTTGGTTTATGTCTATGATAGCTAATTCCGCAATAGCATACATTTAGGCTCACCTAAACATCGGACATTGCATACTCAAACTAGGCTTTAGTCGAACACCGTCATGTTCAAGGATCATTGAACGTGTTCGATTCGAAGTAATGTGCGTGAAGGCGATAAGTTATAAATAAGTTACGATAGGTAATTATTAATTAAGTTCTAATTTCGCTGCTTTTGTTGTATTTTAGTTTGGAGAATTTTCTGATGAGAATCTGTGGTAAAATTCCGAACGCTTTCAAATAGTTGGCAGATGATAAAGTCGATTTTTGCCATTTCTTCACATTTGATGTCTTTTTGGTTTATGTCTATGATAGATGATTCGGCAATAGCATACATTTAGGCTTAATTAAATCTCGGACACTGCATGCTCAAACTAGGCCTTAGTCGAGCACCGTCATGTTCAAGGATCATTGAACGTGTTCGATTCGAACTTATGTGCTCACATACAATGTGTTTGAGAATATTGTTATTTTAATGCATTTTAGGTTATTTTTGAATAAACAATATTTTGTATATTTTTTGCATAATTTCTCTGCGATCAACTTTCATTTATCCGCTTTTAACTTATCTGCCAATATGTCTAATATAATTTAAATGCAGAAGCAATTCGAACATGAGTGGTAAACATCATTAAAGCGTTAAATAATTGAAAAATGTACATGTGCTGCTCGGTATTTTATTTTTTTTATTCCCTGATAATGTGGTAAGAGCAGTAATATTGAGAGTTCAAACAAATCTCCGTCGTTTCTTTTGCTTGTCAAAAATTGGTAATTTATTGTAAAAATCGGAAATATTTTACGGCTATGATTTTGTTAGATATCAAACCTGATAATATGACGTTTCATATCTAACAATTTTAATCATAACTTACTGAAGGCGGGGTTTTTTTGCAAAACGTAGCCCACAAAAATCGTCCGATATCTCTCATAATATAGGCCACCAGTGTGTGTGGTTGGAGCAAAACCAGGAACTTATTTCTTACAAATTTTGAATTTTGCAAAAGCTGATCTAGCAATACTCCCTCCAGTGACGATATGATTAAGAGAGTCCGGAAATAATTTTTAAAATAATTTCGACTTTTCGTTAGTTATGATAGAAGTTTGTTATTTGAAAGGGGACATATGATCATAAAGTTTTTGGACTAGGTTTGATGTTGGAAGTCTAGCTCCAACACGTTTAAGTATATGTATTCATACGTGAAGTTCGTAGCAAATTATAAAAATATTTTTAGAAATATATTTTGTGTAATTTTAAATAATTTTGTATGATTTTTGAACGATTGTCATGTAAGATTTGATTCTAAACATTAGATTTGGGTCGATCACATTCATGCTCATAATCTAGTGACATAGTTTAAGTTGGACCCGTTCAATTAATACTGGGTTATCTATTTTTCGGTTTCAAAAATAAAGTTAAATAAAACACACATAAAGCTATGATTTCGATGAAACTTTTATTTCATTACAATGCTTGGACCTTGCTATTATGTACGAAATACTATGCCGCTTAAATAACCACCTCTGGATTGTTTGCTGCATTGGGTTGTTTTGAGATAATTTTCGACCATTTTTTCGCACATTTCGTGCGCTATCTCGGCCACCAAAAAAGGCTAAAGACGTCAAATCGCATGATCTTGGTGACCAAATTTTTCATGGAATAAAAGCAAAATTGGCCATGTTATGTGGCTCGTGGCACCGTCTTGTTAAAACCACATATCGTCCTCTTCATAATCTTCAATAGTAAGCTTAAAAAAAGTCGGCTATCATACGGCCGTAGCGCTCTGAATTGAAATTTGGACTATCCGCCACACTTTCACTAACGGAAGCCATATTTCCGATCATTTTGGCCACATCTGTAACGCTTTCAATCTCTTCCAATTTCATTTCCATTTTTACACGTTCTTTGGTTATTAAAAGATCCATATTCATAAATGGCAAACTTTTCACTAAATAAATAACACTTTAGATGATAGGTATTTAACAGCTTACAGTTTTGCCAGATGGACAGTTTTAATACTACTAAAGGGATAATCGTGTACTCGCGAATTTAATCAAGATATCACAATTCCACATAATCACAACATTTGAATTCAGCACGTCTCAGTTAACATCGGTTAGGAATGGGCCTTTAAATAAATATGCAAATATAGATCAAAAGTCGATGAACACTTTCTGAGAAAAGCGATATGTGGTTCTTATATCTTTTATAATAATGATCCACTAGCGAACAGCTTTATAATACTGCTCTATGCTGAAGACGTTACTGATTTAAAGCGCAATACTCAGTCACATCAATCTATGGCCCAGAAATGACCTTTTAACACATTGTCGATAAAGACATCTTTTGCAAATCCCTTTATGATGCTACCTGCCTCATGCTGAAAACGTTACTGATGTAAAGTACAATACTCAGTCACATCAATCTGTGGCAAAAAACGGCCGTTCAACACATTATCGATCACAGGCACATTTTGCAGTATTTTTGTCTTAATCTCTTTCGGTACTGACATAAACAAAAACAAAACTAAAAACTACAAAATATTAATAATTTCCGTGAATTTAATTATAGTTCATTTTTCCTTGCAAAGATAATGATGTTGTCTTCTCGAAATTCACTTTTAAATTTTTTTTTGCCCCTTGAGGTATGTTAATTATTTTCATTGGAAATAAACCCCAAGCAATAGGCTTTGAAATTTATACTAGAGTTTCTTTCAAATTTTCAAGACTTTATAAAGTTGTATCGTTTAATACCATTATGATTCCGCAGTTATTTTTTTTTAGCTGTCCTTTGTGGCTTTGTAAAATAAACGTGTGTGTGTGTATGTGTCATAACCTCGACATTTTCGTAGTACTATTAATAAATACAGAGGCCCTAAATTAAATGTCCCCTGCCTAAACGCCCTTTCATGCACAGTCAATACGTTAGTCTACAGTGACAACGACTTATTTAGTTAGTAGACTCACAAAAAGCCCTCAATTGCTTTAATGGCCATCACTTTCAGTGCTCATTTGCATACGAGTACAGCTCACTCTGATGTCATATGAATTTTAAAATTGTTAAATGTCGTAATAGTATTTTTTTTTTTTGCAATTAAAATTACATTTTAAAACTATTTTCTGAATGTATCGTTCGCTTTCTATCTCCAAGAAAACCAATTTCCGTTGCACAAAAAAAAAAAACCGCCGTAAATGTTGGTTGGTAATTTACATAAAACTGAATTGCAAAATAGCAAATTTCTTTCAGATAAAACTTAGCATTAAGTAATAACGCTTGGGTATAAGCAATTTGCAAAGGTGTTTAAATCATGTTAGGTGAAATCAGTTTGCATATTCTATTCCCAGCAATTCGTACTCTCTGTAATCGGAGACATCCAATTTCGGCTCACTGAAAAACAAAATAATCAATTAATGTCCTTATTAGCAAGTTGCATTGTTTCATGGCCCATGCATGGACTTTATGTTGCTTTCAAAAAGTAAGTGAACTTTACGTTACTTAACATTATGCTAAAGATTTTCCAATCCTTTAAACATGGCAAATAGCGCACTGCGCACTGTGTTCATTGAAGAATATCTTCAATTGGCCCAGATTCCACGGAGGTTTTAAAAAAAATCGCGTATCATGGCTCGATATCGTTCGCCGTTGACGGTAACGTTTCTTCCACGGTCGTCTTTGAAAAAAACAAAAACGGACCGATAATGCCACCAGCCCATAAACCACACCAGACTGTCGTTTTTCGGGATGCATCGGTAATTCATATGGCATGTGGCTGTTTGTTGTGGCGACGGTTTTGCTCGTTTACGTATCTGTCCAGCAAGAAATGATAAAACAACCTATTTTCATTGAGCTTTTGTAAGGCCCATTCACCAAAAATTAAACGTTGTGGTAGGTCATTCGACTTAAATTCTTGAGTGAGTTGAATTGTATAGGCTTTCGAACCCAAATCGACGTGTAAAATTTTCCTTGTGATTGAGTAACACATGCCCAATCGCTGAGAACGGCGACGAATCGTCATTAACACTGGTCGCTACGGCTGCAATATTTTCTTCGGTACGCACTCTGCGCATGCGAGTCGATGGTTTTATGACCAACAAAGTAAATTTGGTGCGAAATTTGGAGATAACAGCACGAATTGTTGATTCAGCAGGTCGATTATGACGACCACAAAATGGTCGTATCAAACGATGCACATTTGTCACAGAGCACGAATTTTGATAATAAATTTCAACGATTTGCAATCGTTGCTCGTTTGTTAGTCTTTCCATGATGATATGACAGAGTATACTGTACACTTTTCACTTTGGCAGATGACGTTTGGATGCCATTACCAACCAGTTCTGCCAACCCGAGAAACTTAAATCTTAAAAAATCACCCTGTATATTCTTAAGTTTAACATTTGTATTGAATTCAGTCAAATTTCACGCGCGTCATGCGTTTTATAGACTTAGTTCTGACAATGAAAGTGGACTGCATCTCCACTCCATTTAGGATGACCCAAAACAAATTTACCGATTTTTATCAAAATTCAGTTTTCCCTCCGTAAACCCTAATTCGTAGACCGCCATAGTTTAAGTTTCTGTTAATTACATTATATTGTAATGCTTCGTAAAATGTGATAAAATTGATTGGGATAACTCCATTCGTACTATTGCTTCCCCCATAAATTAGATAATTTAATTTATATATTCCAAATTCATGGGTTTCAGTCAATTTTACTAAATTTGGCGTAATTTAACAAGTACCAGGTTTTTATTAAGTTTAATTCCGCAAAAGAAACTGTTCCGAATTGTTGCTCTCTTAGCGCACCGCACATAAAAATTAGTAGATTTGCAAAATTCAATGGTTTCTTTAAAATTTCTAAGCGGGAAGCAGTAAGTTATAGTAATTAATTTCGTTAATTTACACCATTTGTTTGTAAGAACTTAGCGATTTAAATAGAACGCCTCTTCAGGCACAGCGTGCACTTTAGAACCAACGCAAAAGGATGTTGGCTGAGGATGTATGTAAGCCAGCTCAAATAACAGAAATTTATGTACTGATTACGAAAACGGTGCGTAACACTCAAATAATATTCCTTGTTGACAGTCTGTCCTGGTGGAAGAAACTCACTATGCAAAATACTACGATAATCGAAGAAAAATATCAGTATAGCCTTAATTTTTGAGCGACATTGGGACGATTTTTCGCTGACTCTTCAACTTTGACACATTCACTCAATTGTTTTATTGTTTCCGGATTATAAGCATAGTGCTAAGATTCATCTCTCGCAATAATGTGTTTTAAGAGTAAAGCATGCTGGTCGCTAGAAATCATCTCTACACAGATTAAAATTGGGGTGTTTTTGTTACCAATCGAGATTTGAAGTATTTGAAATGCAAAATATGTTTTGAAATGCGGTCAACTTCAGTCATTTGAAATGTCGACATCATCAGCAACGATCAGACAGGGTGTCCGTCGGGAAGGTATACTGCTTTGTTTGTTTATAATTGTTGATTAAATGTAAGAGAATGGATCTTGTATTGATAAATGTAACATCCTATAAATGTCCGCCTCAGCCTCACAAATGCGAGTCCTTTTGAGCACATTTTTCACTACATTCTCACACATTTCACGCGGCATTTCAATAATTTCATCACACATATTTTTTTTTTCAATTTTGTTCAAGCGCTTCTGGTGTGTTTGCATAAACCTTGCTTTTCAGATATCCCCACAAAAAGAAATTAGGAAGCAGTCAAATTAGGTTATCGTGGAGGCCAATTAACATCATCATTTCTTGAAATAACTTGTTGTGGAAAGAGGTAATTCCGCAGTAATTCCATTGTAATCCTAGCTGTATGCGATGTGGCATACGTTAATCAAGCTCAAAGCATGCAGTTGTGGCGTTAAAAAGTTTTCAATCATATCACGATATCGCTCTCCATTGACAGTTACCGTTACGCTGTTTTCAATCTCAAAGAACTGCGCACCAGGCTGTCACTTTTAATGGATGCAAAGGTAACTGATGAATAAATTGAGGGTTTTTCATTGTGCGGACTATTCTGTTTATTCACATATCCATTCAAATAAAAATGTGCCTCGTCACTCATTATGATTTTCTCATGAAAATCGGGGTTGTCATAAGCGAGCTGTAACATCCAATTGGCATATGTACAGCGGCGTAAGTGGTCTGTGGCAACTAAGTCTTAAATGGAAACAAGTGCAAATCCTTGTGCAAAATTGTGGCCAAAGTTGTTTTTTGAAGACCAAGCTCCTGAGCGCGGCGTCGAATTGAAGTTGATGTATTATTTTGAACACTTTCTTGAGCAGCAGTAATGTTTTCAGCCGATCTTGCAGTACGTTGTGGTCCATGCTTGGCCGTATCAGCTACAGACCCTCTTTCTTCGAAATCATTCACTACACGATAAATATCTTGTTATAACGTTGTTTTTCCCAAAAATTTCACGTAACTTTCTCATCGTCACAGTAATCGATGATTGATTTTGATATGAACTGTCAAGTTTAATGTTTACCAAAATTGGGACAAAACAAAGTAGTATACCTTCCCGACGGACACCCTGTATTTTATTCTTCAACTTTGAACAGTCATTTGTAAAGCTTTCTTCCCTATAAAGTCTGTCCACCGAAGGTCGTCTTCATCATTCTAAATGTTTAGTCAGCGCAAACAACATTTGCTCAACACAATTACATGTTGCACAAATTGTCGTTACGTTATAAAATCTAGGGCAGTTCAGACACTGGCGTAATGTATGATTTGAAATTTGGCATAGATGTTTGTCACAGTGCTACCAACATAAAAAGGAATATATTATAGGTATATACCTGAGTTTAAATTAAAAACTATTTTATTTGTCCTTAGCTGGTTATACAAATAATTTTGTGTAAATTGATCTTTTTCACTACTACTTTGTAAGAATTATTTCAGTGAAAAAAAAAGAACGTCGTCATGACCTACAATTCTTTTAAATAATTCCTCGATTTCAGAAATTCTTTGCAACCATAGTGATCAGTTACAAAAATTTGAATTTGATTACATATAAATTTTTATATTTGACAACTGTGTTTTTGCTTATTCAAGCTACTATGAGTTGTTTGTACAGCTTTTTAAGAGGCTCATTACAAAATTTGTTGAAAGAAAAATATATTTTTTGACTGATGTAAACAATTAAAAACAAACAAGAAAAAAAAAAAAAAAAAAACAAACAAACAAATAAGTTGAATAGAAATAGCTTACACAAGTGAAGTTCCATTTGCTTAATATGAATTAGCTGCACGTATAAGAAGCGACTACTATACGACTGCTGTATTTAACGAACGCGAACAAGAACAAGAAATCGATCAACAGGAAATTCATTATTTTTCCTATAGATGGCTTTAGTAATTCAACACGAGTTGAATAAGTGCGATTGTGTTACATTAGATGGCTTTAATAAGGTTTTGTACTCAAAAAGTTATTATATTGCTTAAGCGACCATCAAAGATGAATACTACCAGCAAAGAGAACATACGCCACGCAGGTCAGGCTATTGAAGATGTGAATCACACGCAGTTTTGGTTTTCTCGTTTACGTTTCGATAATTTCTATGCTAGAGGTGCACCATATGCTGGAAGGTCAATTATCGTAAATTTCGATAGAGTAGTGGAAGGTGCGACCATCACATAATCACTGTTTCGCCCAGGAAATCGCTTGGAAAGAAGCTCAATTTACAGCTACCGCAAAAAAAACCTCGTGAACCGAATTTTCATCTGTGAATCGCTGTCGGATCGCAACAAAATCTATGCATTTCTGAAGTAGACATCATATAATCACTCGCCCAGAAAATCGTTTGGAAGCTCGATTTACAGGTACCGCAAAAAAACCCCGTGAACCGAATTTTCATCTGCGAATCGCTGTCGAATAGCAACAAAATCCATCAATTTCTGAAGGAGACTGGTGATGAAAAGTGAGAAACTTGCAAGAACGTCAAGCGAAAGCGGTAGTGATGGAGTCGTAGTGAGTTGGCGCAAATGGTGGACAAGCAAGCTAGCTTTGATGACCAGGGAGGTGTTGCTGGGTATTTGATGGAATTAGTGGGAAGTAGCCATCTACAGGGTGGCGCAATAGAACGTGCATATTGCATCATCTTTTTTTGCGGGGTATAAAAGGCGCGGGCGGGAGGCGCCTACATCGTTACTGAAGAAAGTTTTCAATAATTTTCGTTTGCGGTTAGAGGAGTGCCGTCGTCGAGAGGGTCACCATTAAGATGATGTTATTTTAAAAAATAAACTCCATTTATTGCTCTACAATGCCTTAGATTTATTTTAACCATATCTTTTGTATTTATTTTTTAATCTATTTTTTAAACATGCACGTTCTATTGTGCCACCCTGTATTATGAAGTGTTACCCTACGGTTAAACTCTTAATTCGGACCTATCCTGTTAACAATTAAACCATCTGAAGCCAGCAATCGCCCAAAAACGGCTACTTTTAACCAATAATATAGGAATTACATTCCATCACGATAATGACAGTCGACAGTGACTCGTCAGAGTCAGCCAGGAGAAGGTTTTTATGCATCCAGCTTATAGTTCGAACCTGGCACCAAGTGATTACCACCAGTTCCTGTCTATGTCTAATGATTTGGAATGATGAAATTCGACTTAATAGAAGCTTGTGAAAATTAATTGTCGTAGTTCTTCGCCAATAGGGAGGAGGGTTTTCACGATAGATGAACTCTGAAAATAATAAGTTATCGAACAAAAGAGTGAATATTTGATTTTAATCGGATCATTTCAACTGTGCTACATAAAGACTTCAATGTCATGCAAAAATAATTGATTTATTTTCACTATGTGCTATAGGAGGAATACATTTTTAAGATATTAAATCCCATAATTTAAATTGAAAACTGTTTTTGGTGTTTTCGACACAGTAGTATGTTGAACATTTCTGGTTGTACAGAAATTTTTATGTAAATTGTTTGTTTTTTTTCGTAACTATTTTGTTGACTATGTAAAATTGTTATCATTCGATTTATAAAAGTTTTGTGTGACCTACAATAATTGCTTGAGTTTAGAAATTATTTTTTAACCTGCCGATCAATTACAGTATTCTGAATTTTATTGCATATGAATGCATTTTGAATATTTTATGCATACTTTTTTTTTTGTTCCATTATCTCTCTTTTCAAATTTATTCAAATTACTACGAATTGTCTGTACAGGTTTTTAGGATGTCAACTCAAACTACGCAGTATATCAACGAGACAAAAACGATTCTGGGAGAAAATGTTTTTTTTTTAAATTATAAAAAAAAAAAGAAATTAAAAGCAAACAAAAAATGCCTGAAGAATCAAATAAATTATTTAACAGAACACAAAAAAAGCAAATAAACAGAACACCACAAACAGCTTGCACAAGTGAAGTTACATTCGCCCAATATGAGTCAGCTGC
>JAHXMU010000056.1:0-37463 GCA_019455685.1 Philornis downsi | reverse complement strand
TGTATCTCTACAGCCTTTATTGCTTCTTCATATTGAGTCAAATTCTGGGTTAATTGAATTTAATTAGTAATTTAAATTTAACTAGAAAATTCATGAAACAATTTCAAAATTTTAAACATGTCTAACTTTAGAATCTGTGAAATAGTTTTACAAACGAATACTTGTAATTAATACTTGTAATGAATACTTGTAATTATAATTATTACGGTTAATGGAGGTTAATGAAACAGTTAAAATATTGGTTGAGTAATATTGGTAAAGTTCGAGGGCGATTTCAAAACTAGCCGACCTGACGTAGCGCAGCACCAGTGCAAGTACTTTGAAAAAAAGTATTTTGGTAAAAAATGGCAACCTTATAAACATAAGTGTTAAGTTTCAAGTATTTTTATTTCTGCCATCGAAATTAAACAATCTCAGTGAATTTGTAAACATGAACGAAAATTGGTCGCCGTTATGTAATTCAATATTTGCATTCGAAAGGTCTCAGTGCAACCAATATTAAAGTCGAGCCAGTTTTTACTCTTCCTTCGTTTACGATTGTAAAGTATTGTGTAGCAGAGTTTAAACGAGGTCATACGAGTTTGCCAAGACGAACACCGAGTGGTCGACCAATAGAAGTATCCACATCAGACACGGTTAAGAAAATCCACTAAATGGTAGTCGACTGAAGATCCGTGAGCTAGCTAATATTTCAAAAAATGCTATACATAGTAGATTGACCGAAGATTTGAAGATGAGAAAGTTGTGCGCAAGATGGGTGCCGCGCTTGCTTTCAATAGAGCAAAAACATCATGAAGATATTTCAATAGAGTGTTTGATGATGTTCGACCGGAACGAAGCCGAATTTATAACCATGGATGAGATATGGATCCACCTCTTCACACCTGATACAAAGGAACAGTCAAAGTACTGAACTACACATAGAATAGGAGAATCGTATTCAAAAAAGCCAAGACGGTTCCACCTGCAGACAAGATCATGGCGTGTGTTTTTGGGGATGCGCATTAGATTATTTTTATTGATTATCTTCAGAAAGGAAAAAAAACTCCGATTAGGTCATGAAATTATGGAGGAAAGGCTGCATTTTGCGAAAGAAAGAAAGTCTTGTTTCATCCAGACAATGCTCTAATTCATAGGCATAGGCAAAATTAATGAATTAAAAGTCAAATTGCTTCATCACACACTTTATTCATCAGATTTGGCTTCCTTTGACTATTTTCTGTTTCCAAACTTGAAAAAATGGCTCAATGATAGAAGATTTGCCAACAGTGAAGTTCATACTATAAACGGGTTATAGAAGCTATTGAATATAGCCAGAAAGAGTGTATCGAGCTAAATGGAGGTTATATTGAAAAATAAAGACAATTTTTTCCAACTTTCTTTCTCTCCAATACCCAATTAACAAACTCCCTCCGCTGTCCACTTTGTATGCATGAAGATGCAAATCTTTCGTCAAAATTCGCTGCATAGTGGATTTGGAGACACCAATTTGCTGAGTTCGGTGTCGAATTGAGGTGGATGGAGTTTGAACGACATCATCACGTACAGCTGCGACATTTTCGGTCGACCGACCTGGTAGAAGGCGCATTGTTGTTTTTACATCACTAACAGACCCAGTTTCGGCAAATTTATTAATTAATTTCTTTACAGTTGACTCTTTTGGAGCATTATTGTGACCCCAAATTGATCGCAATTTGCGAACGGTAGTCGCAAAACTTTTACCATTTTGGTAAAACAATTTTACGATGAGAATGCGTTGTTCATTCGTGTAGCGCTCCATTTTTACTAACCTCGTACCTTCTACTAGCAAGCAATAACAATTGTTCAAATGTCAAACAATGACACTTCGAATGGCGCCAAATTTAAATCTTGCGTTCTTATGAAAACCATAAGAAACATAGGTTATTCTAATTTCAATGTTGGAAAGCTGATAATGCCGCCAAATTTGTTCATTATTAAATAGAACATTTTACCCATAGCCTTAAGGCTGGTAATATATCGTAACTTTTCGCAATGAAACTCCATATAAAAAAAGGTCGTGAAATTGAAAGATAAATTGTTCTTCCAGACAGTATTGTGTTTCCTCGTGAACAATTTTCTTGATTGGCAACGCCAATTTATTTTTTTATGGTTTCCAACACTGGACTCGGAATAACTTGCATTTGTACGTCGTAATGTGTTCATTAACATACTTGTAAGCTTGTGAAATGAAAAAAAAACACAATTTTACAATTTTACAAATATGTTATTGAACGTACTATGACGTAAAATTTACGTTGTACCGATTTCTGAGTTGGAAACCAATACGAAAAAAATGAAACAATGTCTCCTGGAATTTGTTTCTCTTGAAAAAGAGCATAATACGTAACTTCAGGTAATATGATATTGCCCCATTGACGATTTGTTTTTATTATGTCATGTCTTTTCCGACCACCAGTTATCAACTGATGTTCATAAAATGGGCAAGAAGAATAATAATACAAACGTATAAGCGAAACAAAACGGAAAATGAACGGAAAGCTGTCAAATACAATTGACATGTTGTTAAATATTTCACAATAATTTTCCTTTTACTTGCTATTGCAGTGACTTTCACATTTTTTCTGAGACAGAGTAGGTCAGGTTGCCGTATCTTTTAAAATAAATATTAACAGAAATAGCTGATGAACAAAACACTATTAACGTTGGATTCTCAGCACTGTAATGAATTGTTTTTTTTACAGCAACTACATTTTCATGAACTGTTCTGACCTGTGATCGAACAAAAATGTTGGGATAAAGCATTTTTTAGATTCTTAAGCAACATTCACGCCAAATTTAAAGCCTTACCGATAACGAAAACATAGCAACAATTTCAATTCAGAAGTTGTTATTGTAACAGAATTCTTATTATATTAAATTGTATTAAATTTGAAATTCGCTAAGATTTATTATTTTTATATCTTGGGTGTTTTCAGTTTCAGTGTGGCTTTCAAATGATTAGAAATTATATTCGCCACTATATAGGTAGACATTTGGAAAATCAACTCATAGATTTTGCATTGAAAATGGATTAAATTATTTTGCCGGGCTCGCTGGTTGGTGTTACCCACGACCAATTTCTAATTTGTTTATGTAAATTTTGGAAAAAAAATTCTGAAGAAAAGAACAAAGAAGTCTATGAAATACTATACCACAAATAAAATCAATGGTTCATCATTTTACAATGTGTCTCTTTGTTGTCATCTTCTGTTTATTTGACAGTTTTTTTCCATTTGTTTTTATACCCTTCATTCGCTACCTGACCATTAAGCGCTGACTTAACACGACTGCGACGTCGTGGGCTACCCACGTTTGAATGACAACATTCGGTGATGACATTCATTGTGTCCATTCACCGATAACACAAATGGCTGCGGTGGTCATACCTGTATAAATTCACTCAGTGCTCTGTCAATGGAATTTTTCTTGCAACCGTCACTGCGGCGCATACGAACACGTTTGATATGCTTTAATGGTTGTTTTTGTTTTTGGGTAAGTGTAGGATAATTGCAACCGTACGCAGAAACTAAATTTTCGGTCAACCGGTTCATACGGAAATTTTTGGCCGAATAATCGGCTATCAATTTTCAAGTTTTGTGCGTTCACTGGTGTCCACATGACTGCTTCAAACTGCGCGAAACATAATGAAAAACTATGAATTGTGGAATATCGTCAAAATGTGCAACAAAGTAACAGAAACCAGAGATGTTTGATTGATCATCATCAGCTGGACTTTTTTGCGTTATGTTACCATTCACGGTAATAATTTTGTAATCGACTTTACCACTAAACACCTGTTGAAAATAAACTGTTATATCTGAAAAGTACAGAAATTTCAATCAGGTGCATTGTCTTAAGCATAACCTCTCTTATGCCCTCTTGACGATATTTTTAACAAGCATATTTTGCTTGCCATATTAAAGGAGCGATCAGAAATATTTAAATTTCGCTCCCTTACAGTCATGAGAAGGTATTTGGAATATAAAAGTAAAGTTAAATAAGACACACATAAAGCTATAATTTGGATGAAATTCTTATTTCATTACAATGCTTGGACCTTGCCACTGTGTATGAAATGCAATGTCGGTTACGTTTGTTTCGGCATCCTATATAGTATATCGGTATAGGGTACCAAAAAAACGCAAAAATGTATGGCAGTCGCAAATGTTTTTGATTTACCTTAAAGCGAGTACTTGAAAGATTAACCAAAATATAGATTTATACCGGAACTACCTGGAATAAATAGCTTTAGCTCTATTTTAAAAAAAGAAAAAATTTTTTTTTTTTTATTTTTTAAAATTCTCAAAAAAAAAAAAAAAAAAAAAAAAAAATTCTTAATGCTTACAATGGAAGTATTTAAATGAAACTTGTAATATATTTTCTTGATATAAAGCTTAATAATAATAATAAAAAAAAAATTATGACAATAAAATCACCGTAGACTTGTTAATCATAGAACAAAGTCATACAAATAATACGCTTCTCTTTGAAATCTGAATGCACCTGTTGACAACAACTGACTTTAAAGCTCAATTTTTCCTAATCAGAGCTAAAAACAAGCAAACAAAACTGAATTACAGTTATCTATTGTATTGAGACGCTCATTAAACGATCAGAAGGAATGTTGCCAGACTTTTTTTTAAATTTTTTCTAGCAAGACTTGTGAATTACCACAGTGGGCGACGGCTTAGCAAAATTAACTTGGCAGCGTTGAAGTGTTTATTAATTTTGTTTTGTTCTTATTCGCAATCATTTTATCATCCAAACAAGTTCAAAACAAACAAATCCATACAAACATACATCCATACATACATACAAATAAATCCTTACAAACGGCATTAACGCCAATAACACACAAAACCAAAATTCACTAACTGATGTTTGCAAAAAAATGTACAACTTGTACGAGGTGTGTTCAAAAAGTAAGGTGAATTTTCATTTTTCTCAAAAAATATGTATTCATCAATATCTATTTTATATCCTTCAAAGAAGTCCCCCTCAGATATAATACACTTATGCCAGCGTTTTTCCAATCCTCGAAGCAGATCTGATATGCACTTTTTGGTATGTCCTTGAGCTCTCTCAGCTATTCGATTTTTATCTCCTCAACTGTCGCAAAACGTCGTCCTTTCATGGGTTTTTTCAATCTTGGAAACAGGAAAAAATCGCAGGGGGGGCCAAATCTGGTGAATAGGTGGCTGAGATATGATAACGGTGTTGTGTCTGGCCAAATAATCTTTCACAAGCAAAGATGTGTGAGCAGGTGCGTTATCATGATGCAAAAGCCATGCATTTTTATTTCCACAATTCCGGGCATTTTTTTCGTATTGCTTCACGCAAACTGCGCATAACTTCAAGGTAATACTCCTTATTGACCGTACGACCTTGCTAACTCCTAAAGTAAAATTGAATTTAATAATTTTCGTGAATACTGTACATGACCAGGATGTTTTCAACTATAATGGTAATTCAAATTATTCAAATTCAAAATTACTAGTTTTAAGATTAGCTGTATTTAAAACTGTTGCACTTAGTTCGAAAATTTCAATTTAAAAATAATGAAATGTGTAACATGATAAACTCAGTTTAAATACACTAACAGGATGGCACCAAGTTTTGTGTTGAATCGTACTAATATTTAGGAAAGATGACATTAAAAATTATGTACTTGATGTGACACTCACTTCATCTGTCTTGCATTGAAATATCTGTGGTAACAAGGAAAAAGGACTTAAATGAAATTTTAACTTGAAACTTCACTTAAGTAATTTTTCCTTCTGACCACAGATATTTCAAAGATAAAGTGACAATTTAGACAAACTCGAGTTTTTGGGTCTAATCCCCAGTCTAAAATTCATTGTAGCTCACAAGTTATAGCAAATTTTCGAAAGAGAAATTTTTTAAAAACTACGTAATATCCTTAAATATTGATATAGGTTAGAGTGTTTTTGTTTTTTGCGATTACTGTTTACATCCTCAGGACGCATGTTGTCGTCTAAACTTGATTTCAAAATTATACGTATTTTGAAAGTTATAACACATTTCCATAAAAGCGATTTGTTGAAAAAACACATAATATGTTGAAACAATGAATTGGTAGTTAAACCGTATTTCTTTGTAAGCACAGATACCGGGTGGCGCATCAATTGTTCTACAATAAGAAAGTCAAATAATTTGTTTTTTTCATCCAATGCTCACTTATATTTTTTTCATTATATAAAATTTAAATTTTATTTTATGTAACTAATTGGTTTTGAAGATGACAGATCGTAAATGACCTCCATGCTCATTCGCGCATATGTGACACCTGATCTGAAAATTATTCACTGCGGTCTGAAGGTTGCAATCGGTATCGCCTCAATTAATGTTTTAATGGGCTGCTTTAATTCAGTCAATTCTTTGGTTTCGTTTTGTACACCTCTTGCTTGACATAACCATATAAAAAAAAGTCGGATCCAGTCAGGTTAGGTGATCTTTGGGGCCAGCGGAAAGTGGAGTTTCTGAATATTAATTTGCCATAATCGGTCTGGCTATATGTGCAGTTGCTATATCTTGCTTGTTCTTGCTGGAACCAAAAGCTGTTGAAACAGATACGTCTTCGGCGCGGTTCTGGATAAAAAAAACTACTTCAACATTTTGTGTTTGTAGCACGATTCGAGCGCCACCCTGTATAAGAAAATGCAGAAAATTGTAAACTTAAGTCAAACATAATAAAAATATAACTTTAGTTTAGTTTTAGTCCATCTGTACCCGCTTTCTTCCTCATAACAGCCATTTGTAATGTATGGCAACTAACGTTAAACAAGTTTTCCTTATTTCAATGAGAAATGTGTTTGATTGCAGTTCACACTATCCATTTCAAGTAGGGAATGAACCAATCATCATTACCATACTTAATTCTAGTTTGTTTCAACTAAAATTTGGTGCATAATTTTGTAACAATAAACTTTAATTTCTTACATATCTCCTTCACTTGATAAACGTCTTGTTCAGTTTGAGTACGCAAAGATTCTTTAGTACTAAAAACAATGAAGAGTTACTACTTTTTGTTTCAAATTATGGAAGTACTTTTAGTCATATGGAGATCAATTTTACCCAATTTGATTTCGTTATAACTCAAAATTAGTTTATATTTTATTTGAGTGTAAAACTTTATTTGCATTTGCCTCTACTGAGCACAATTTTTTTTTTACATACCTGAAAAGAATTCGCCTTAGAAATTGGGCATCCTTTCGCTTTTACTTTAATAAATCATAAACTGTTTGAAATTTTGCACTAAAATATTTGACATTACTGTGTTCGTTCATCATTTTTCAATCTTGACTAATATAGCTTTCAATTGAAACACAGTGGACCCTGTTAGAGATCAAATGACAAACAGTATTTCACAACCCAGGAATGGGTGTAGAAATGTCACATATTTTGCCATATTTGTATGCTTTCGATTATAAGTAATGCCTTATGTATTTAGTGGTTTCAAAACCGACGGTCTGGCAAAGCTGTCAGCTGTTAAATACCTGTCATCAGAAGTGTTATTTATTTAGTGAAAGGTTTACCATTAACGAATATGGATCATTTAACAACCGAAGAACGCATAAAAATAGTTAAAAACTTACTACAAAAGTAGCAATTCAAACGTGAGCACTTTTTGTGCATTACGGAGTAATTATGGTCGTCATAATTGACCTAGTAATTGGCAGATTATAACGAAATTTGAAGATACTGGAAGCGTTACATTGGTGGTCAGGCCTGTGCATCCTCGCAGTGTATGTACTGTCGAAAATACCGCTTCGGTTAATGAGAGTGTGGCGGATAATCCGAATTTCAATTTAGAGCGCTATGGCCGTGTGACAAGCGACTTTTTTTGCCCTGCAATTAAAGATTATGAACTGGACGATATGTGGTTTTACCAAGACGCCTTTATTGCATGAGAAGTTTCCAGAAAGCGCAATTTCATGTTTTGGCGATGTTCGATTAGCCAACAAGATCATGCCTTTTGACGCCGTTAGAATTTTTTTATGGTTACTACGTCTTAGACCGTGTTTGCGAGGATAATCTCCAAACATTAAAGCATTTGAAAACCAATCGTCACGTTATTGCCGAGATACCACCAGAAATGTGCGAAAAAATGGTCGAAACTGTCTCTAAAGGATCCACTGCTGCAACCAATCCAGAAGAGGTCGTTTAAATGACATTGTATTTCGTACATAATGGCAAGGTTCAAGCATTGTAATGAAGTAAAAGTTTCATCGAAAACAGCTTTATATGTTTCTTTTATTTAACTTTACTTTTGAAATCGAAAAACGTATGAATATTTCTTTTAAAATTTACTACAAACCGAAACCGAAATGAAATTGAATTTTCGCGAAGCTTCCTGGTACTAAATATTATTACATTTGTCATTTCCTTCCATTTGCTTTAGTCAACGCCTTTTAGCCATTCGACTAATTTGAACTACTTGGAAAATCTCTTTCCAACAGCACAAAAACCACAATTTTAATTTACATAACAAATTCGTTTTTCTCTCAAAGACATTTCGGAATCCATTAATGGTTAGAAAACACGACATCAGATAACACGTGACAGATGACATTTGGCAACCTAAATGGAATTCGAACGCAAATGATTTCCAGCAATCAGCTAACTAACAACGTTGCAAATAGACAGACAGAAGAAGGAAGAGAATATTTGAGCAGAAGAACTAATCAATGTTATGCCGATACTTCCGTGATGTCACTGAGAAATGGAAAGCCATATAAATTATAATCATAAAATATTTAATATATTTTCATTTAAACTGCGCTCATATAACTGCAAATCAATGGCGACCATGGTGATGATGATGATAATGTTGATATAAAACTTAAATTAATAAATGTTTCTTCAATAGAATAGCTAAAAGAAAATGTTGGCAAATGTAAAACGTCCATAGGAAACATTTGCAAAGCAATATTTAATGTAAAGGGGGGCAAAGTACACTAAATAGTGAAACTGATCCAAGTAAAATGTCACGTTTTGTTTTAATTGAGCAGAGTTCTTTCTGTATTGTTGCATTGCATTTTTGTTCATTCTTTACAATTGTAGTTCAGAATGGCATCATCATAAACGTCATCATCGTCATGAATGTAATCATTGCAATGAACGTCATTATCGTCATGAACGTCATCATCTTCATGAACATCATCATCATCATCATCATCCTCATCGTCATCATCACCACCAACATCATCACCTTCATCGCAAACATCATCATCATTGTCGTGAATATGAGTGATGCTCATTTATAATAAAACTGAGTTGTAGCGGAATACGTATTACTGTAAACCTGGCACGCAATAGCCAATATGGCAACTGGAATATTTCCTTATAATTTCGTTTTATTAGTTTTCGTTTAGGCTAATTATTAATTAATTATTATTATCCAATTTGTCGCACTTACAATTTTATATGTGAAACTTCCTGAAAACTAATTAAAAGGCACAGTAATGTGATCAGTGGGTTTAAAAATTAGCTTAGTTTCTTGAATAAAATTTCAAAATTTAATGTGGTCCGTGTCAGCACATTACGTACGTGCTCTCGACATGCTAGACAGTTGGAAGAATCTGGGCAGGGAACTTGCTCCTTTGCGTAATCTAACCCTTTACGATCAAAAAGACATCACGTGCGGTTAAGCCCAAAACTGTAATAAAGACGCAAAAAAAAAACAAATGTCTACATATTTTACCATGATGTTCTAAGGAGTTTAGAGCCAAAACATAATACAGAGTGTCCGTCG
Source organism: Philornis downsi (assembly GCA_019455685.1). NCBI lineage: Eukaryota > Metazoa > Arthropoda > Insecta > Diptera > Muscidae > Philornis > Philornis downsi. The sequence goes on along the minus strand of JAHXMU010000056.1, from coordinate 27,667 downwards.
GGAAGGTATACTACTTTGTTTGTTTATAATTTTTGATTAAGTGAAAGAGAATGGATCTTATATTGATAAATGGTTTATTTAATGTCGACAATTATATATGGAATACAATATCAGATAAATGTCCGCCGCTGTTAACGACATGCGAGCCCTTTTGAGCACATTTTTCATTACATTCTCACACATTTCCCGCGATATTTCATTAATTTCATCACGAATATTTTGTTTGAGTTGCTCAAGCGTCTCTGGTTTGTTTGCATAAACCTTGCTTTTCACATATCCCCACAAAAAGAAGACCGGAACAGTCAAATCAGACGACCGTGGAGGCCAATCAACATCACAGTTTCTTGAAATAAATTGTTGTGAAAAGAGGTCTCGCAGTAATTCCATTGTAATCCTGCTTGTATGTGATGTGGCACCGTCTTGTTGATACCACATATTTATCAAGCCCAAAGTATGCAGTTGTGGCGTTAAAAAGTTTTCAATCATATCACGATATCGCTCCCCATTGACAGTTACCGTTATGCTGTTTTCAGTTTCAAACAAGTAAGGTCCAATGATCACTCCTGACCAAATTGCATACCGGACTGTCACTTTTAATGGATGTAAAGGTGACTGATGAATAATTTTAGGGTTTTCCATTACATAGAACCGACTATTTTGTTTATTCATATATCCATTCAAATGAAAATGTGCCTCGTCACTCATTATGATTTTTTCATGAAAATCGGGGTTGTTATGGGCGAGCTGTAACATCCTGTTGGCATCTGTACGGCGGCGTAAATGGTCTTGTGGAAGAAGCTATTGTGTCAATTAAATCTTAAGTGGAAACAAATGTAAATTCTTGTGCAAAATTGTGGCCAAAGTTGTTCTTTGAAGACCAAGCTCCTGAGCACGGCATCGAATTGAGGTTGATGGATTGTTTTGAACACTTTCTTGGGCAGCAGTATGTTATCAGCCGACCTTGCTTTATGTTGTGGTCCATGCTTGGTCCTATCAGCTACATATCCTCTTTCTTCGAAATCTTTCACTACACGATAAATAGTGCGTTTTGTTGGCATGTTGTTTCTTCCAAAAATTTCACGTAACTTTCTCATCGTCACAGTAATCGATGATTGATTTTGATAAAATGTTTTAACGATTAAAACACATTGGTTTATCGAATGTTTTTCCATAATAAATTTGCCACATCTCTACGACTGCCAAATGTGAACTGTCAAGACTAATGTTTACCAAAGTGGCGGCCAAACAAGGCAGTATACCTTCCCGACGGACACCCTGTATTATACAAAACCTCCACAAGCATACCTTCCTTCCCCACGGCACTGAAACTTTACATCTGATAATTTAGTCCAAAAACAAACAAAACAAAATTACAATGTTCAGTCAAGTGGCATGGGAGATGTACCAATTCTTCGTCAGATAAATGGGCATCTCAAAAAATAAAAATTTTACTTTTTGGTATTATTGAATACTCTACATCTTGGTCGACTTCCTATCAGCGTATATAAATTGGCGTTGTTCCTTGCCATATCTAGTAAGATTGAGAAAAGGGATTACTTTTAGAAATTTGAATTTAGTCTTGCTGCTGGATCAATTTATTTCTATTGATACACTCACAAGCCGTATGATTGCGGACCATGTATTGACTTAAGTTAGATTACCAAAAACGCCCTCTTCTCGTAGTCCGGTTTTCCGCTAAGACGTTGTATTTGTTTTAGTATACAGTTGGAGTGGTCTCCTGAATTGCCTACTTACTATAGGGTGGCGCATAAGTAACGCTAAGATTTGATCAGTGAATATATTTTTATTTTAAGTCTTTTTTTTCGTCTTTTTACAGAATTAACTAAATAATACCTGCGAAATTTATGATGGGAAGGCTCAATACAGAACAAAGAACCAAAGTTGTTCAATTTTACTTTGAAAGTCAGCATTCGATTATTCAGATCATATCGAAATTTCTTTCATGTTCGAAATGCTCCAGCGCGCCAACAATTTACCACAATTTCTGCGTTTTGGGCAACAAGGAGCTGTCTTTGATCTTCCGCGTGCTGAAAGACCTCGTGCAGTTCGAAATCAAGTGACCATTGCTCGAGTGCAAGCAAGTATTGAGGAAAACCCCGAAACTTCCATCAGACGACGTTCTTAGCAGTTAGAGATGTCTAGGCGGTCTTTGCAAAGAATTTTAGATATGTTACATCTTTTTCCATATAAGGTGCAATTGGTTCACGAGTTGAAACCAAATGATGCACAAGACCTCATTCAATATAGTCGCCGTTAACGCCCTTAACGTTGCACAGTGGTGTATATGATTTGCTCTCCTGTGCCATCCATTGTGATGAAACTTTGAGAAGTTATTCCTTAGGTGACTGGAATAGTTTACTTACAGTGTGTCGGGCGGAAATTTACATTTATGAGAGTGACTTCCACTTCAACCCTCGCAAACACAACGTTATGCCTATGTAAATTTTATTCTATGCATTGTGTAAATATGAGATCTTTCGAATAAGTGATTGAAAAGTTTTGGGAATATTTGTACAAATTCAATGGGTTAGATCAATTATCTACAGCAAACGGGGTTTTCTTTTGCATGGAATGCATTAGGAATATAAACTCATTACCTAACGTAAGAAGAAGGCTTAAACAACGAATAAAGAAATTCATGACTTATGGTATATTTTGCCTAATGGAATGGAATGGAAATTTTTCAAATTCATTAAATTTATATTGTAAACACAGTAGCGGGAACTTGGTAATCATTATTCACAATCCGCACCAAACATAGTGAAATTTGTCAAATATTGTAGACATTTTTGCCTTGTCCAACTTATTAACACCCACAATTGTTCACATTCCACTTCACTGCTGAAAAAGTGATAATGTGCAAATTACAAATTAACACCAAGCGGAAAATTTGTGAACGAAATAATGTCAAGATGTCTATGTTCGAATTCTGTCATGTATAGATTGCAGGAAGAATACAAATTCACATTATTATTATAGCCAGCTAGAAGACACAAAAAAAGTTGGAAAATTTTTTCTTTGTTTAATTGAAGCTGATGGATTGCTTTGAACACTTTCTTGAGCGGCAGTAATGTTTTTAGCCGATCTTGCAGTACGTTGTGGTCCATGCTTGGCCCTATCAGCTACAGACCCTCATTCTTCGAAATTATTCACTACACGATAAATAGTGCGTTTTGTTGGTATGTTGTTTCTTCCAAAAATTTCGCGTAACTTTCACATCGTCACAGTAATCGATGATTGATTTTGATAACATGTTTTACCAATTAAAACACGTTGGTTTATCGAATGTTTTTCCTCCTACCTCACGGCTGCCAAATATGAACTATCAAGACTAACGTTTACCAAAATGGCGACAAAACAAAGTAGTAAACCTTCCCGACGGACGCCCTGTATTTTATCCAATTACTCGAAATTCAGTAAAATTTAGTGTACCTTAAGAATTGTTGACATATTGTCTGGAAATGAAAACGGACTGCATTGCTGCACCTCTTCTAGTACCTCCTATACAAACTGGCCGATTTTTTCGGAACTAAATTTTTCCCCTGTAACTTCTAACTTGTTTTGTGATGCAATGATTTGTATTGCTTGGTTAAACTTGAGAAAAATCGATCAAGTATTCATGCCTCTTTTAGTACCTCCTATACGAAGGAAAGATTTAGCAAAAATTATCCTTAGCTTCTTAGCTTTCAGGCAATTGCACATAGTTCAACTACGCTTGGCTCATGTCATGCGCTCGATAAATTTAGTTTTTGCGCATGGTAATCAACTATATAGCTGTTTCGTTTCGGCTGTGTTCCATATAATTAGATTATCGAAATTTAATTTTTCTTTTTGCAAATATTTATCCGTAAAATGCAGTTTCTTAAGACCGGCTTTTGTGGTTTTCCCAAAAAAAAAAAAAAAAAAAAAAAAAAAAAAAAATCTTATTTAGACCATATTTTCCTAAGTTCTTATCTTGAATTTTATTGCTCTAAATTCTGTGTAGGTTAATAATCATCAGACATTGACTAAAATCAGTTTTGACAAAGGAAATGATTGAATTGCCTCGTCCTTTAGGGTGTCTCACCAACAAGTTAGTTAATTTGGCAAAAATTATTGGTTGCTCTACCATTTCCAAGCAAAAAACAGTAAGTGATAAAAATTCTAAGTTATAAGAATCAAGCTCAGTAAGTTCTAATTTTCCTTTCTTTTAGCGATTATGACGCATTTTCTGTTACCCTGCGCTCTTTTACAGCAATGCAAAAGAACGCTGGTTCAAGAAATAAGTAAGTCAGTTCATTTGAAAGAATCTGCACTGTTATAACTCGTATGAGCCGTATTTTTTAATTAAAAAAAATATATATTATATATATTTTATTAAGACTTTTAAATATATTAGGTGAGCAACTAAGTTCTCTCTGTTTTTTTTATATTAAAATTTAACTTTATTATGAAAACTTGTTTACAAATGATTCATTGAAACAATTGCCCATCGCTGGCTACAACTTTTTCCTATCTTTGTGGCAAAGCTCGAATTCCGTCACAGTAAAACTGTTCATCTTTTGAGGCTATCCACGAATGTAGCCATTCCTTGATGTCATGATATGAATGGAATTGCTGGTCAGCCAGACCGTATGCCATCAAATGGAACATGTGATAATCGGACGGCGTAATATCTGGAGAATATGGTGGATGGGATAAGACTTCCCATTTCAGCTTTTCTAGATAGCTTTTAACGGGCTTGGTCATATGAGGTCGATTATTGTCATGCCGAAGAATCACGTTTTTCTGCCTCTCCGCGTATTGAAAGCGTTTATCGCCTAGAGTTCGGCTCAATCGCATTAATTGAAGTCGATACCGATCCCCAGTTATGGTTTCGCCAAACCGATCTGATCCTGCCAAATACTGAGCGTAACTTTCGCACTGTGAATATTCCGCAGAGGCGATGACGTAGAAGCATAACCGGACTGCCCCCATGACTTTTTTTTTTTTTTTTTGAATGTAATGAATCCATTTTTCATCACCCGTTACAACACGATAAAGAAAACTCCTCCTTTTTTGCCGCTGAAGTAGTTGTTCACAGGCGAAAAAACGACGCTCAACGTCCCTTGGCTGCAACTCATAAGGAACCAAGTTCCTTGCTTTTGAATCATTCTCAACGCATGCAATCGCTTGAAAATGGAATCGGGGGTGATTACTAATTCTGAAGCAAGCTCTACTTGAGTTTGACACGGATTCCCATCAAGCAATGTCGTCAATTTAGTGTTTTCGAAGGTTTTTCGTCTTCCTTCACTCGAACGGTCGTCAACATCAAAATCATCGTCTTTAAAGCGACGGAACCAATTTCGAGCCATTGTTTCACTTAGAGCATCATCTCCGTAAACTTTTTGAAGCTCTCTCTTCGATTGAAAGGAGAAAATTAATACTTCCTGCATATGACCCTTATTTGGCACAAAATCATACATATTCACACAACCAAAAGAATATGAACGTCAAAAGTAAATCACTGTCGTGTCGGCGCATTATATTTACCATATGCTTAAGCTTGCCTCATGACGTTTCGGTTATGGCAAAATCGACTAGCACTTACAGCTGGCGTCATCTATTGACAAATAGTGGAACTTAGTTGCGCCGCTAATAATTAAATTTAAGTCATCTCTATGCTTGGTGATGCATATGCGATATCGCTATTCATTGCTGCCTAAGGAATTTCAGCGGCTAATGCCTCAATTATTTTCTCTAAACTCTACGAGGGTTGAAATGCAAGCTGTTTTAATAAATGTAATCTTCGCATTTGTTAGTGACTGACTTGGCAGCAAACTACGAATTGCCGCGTGCGAAATATCGAGAGACAGTTGGTAGATTATTAAGTCGCTTTATGATTGAAATTCTCGAAAATTTTCCAAAAACTAATTTTGTTGACACCTTCCATATTGTTCAAATAATTATCATCACCCTACACAAAACACAATTTTCTCATGGATTCATTAAAACCACCTCAACTACGTCGGCCAACAACAGGCAAAAGTGTTAATGTGCAAATTACTAAATTAACATCTTGACGGAAAATTTATGAACGAAATCATCATGTCTCAATCATGTACAAATTAACATCTTTATCATGAGTGAGGTTATTGTCGGTGCTGCTACAATTTGCTCTAACTTCGTCTTCTTCTTCAGGTATTCTCCCCCGCCCAAAATTCCATATTAAAATCGATATTTTGAAGGGTATTGAAAAGTTATGATGACTTAATTTAATTGCTGCTAATTGAAAATTTCTACGGTATGCCAATGTTTGTTGGTCTTATTATCGAAAGTATTTTTGGAAAATTTTGTTTATATAAAGTCTAATAATAGTCTGGCAAATAATAAATAACCAAGTTAAAAGCATGGATATGGATATGGATATTGATCAGCAAATCAATTGGTGACCAATTGAAATTTTCATATTAAATAGGCCACCATCTAGCCATTTAAATGGTCATCTACAATATAGCGCTCAATTCGAGTTCACTTCTATTCTTTCTTTCTTTCCTTATTTTCTGTTCGCAATCGACTGTAAGCGATTATGCAATTAAAAAAAATAATACGTTTTTTTTTACATATTGTTGACATTATTTGAAAATAAGTCACGGTCTCTAAATGCTCCTGAGAGGCGACTCACTTGCCGACCGGCTGCCAGTCCATTGCCTAATATTCCGCAACCAAAACAGCAGCCCGACTGATCTTCTACCTTTGATTTTGCCTTACGAGGAGTATAAGTTATAGCATTTCGCTTGTTGAGTTTTGGAATACGTGGCCCAGAAACGATGCTTTCCTTCGTTTGATGCACCTAAGCAGTTGTCAATCTCCGTTGGCTCTCCGTGGCATTCCTTCGTTGGAACCATGTGCGGCTTATGGTACTTTTAGGAATTTTCGCAGGATCCGCATATCAAATACTTCTAGACTGTTCCTATTGGATACTTGTAAAGTCCATATTTCTATACCATATAGAAGAACTGGCCACACACAACATTTTAGGAAGCGTGTTTTAAGTTGCAGATTGAAGTCTCGCCATCGCATAATATTCTCATATTTCAGAAATGCTATTTTGACTGTTTCAATACGACATCTTTTGTCTGTTGAGGCATCCCAATTCTCATTTAGTAGACAGCCAAGATATTTAAATTTATTCAGTCTTTCTACAGGAGCATTCTTAATTGTGAGAGAGGTATTGTTGTAAGTACAGGATGACGCATCAATTGCATTACAATAAGAAATTCAAATAATTTTTTTTTTCTAATTAATGCATTTTATTTGTATTTTTTTTATTGTATATAAAATATAATTTTATTTTATATAACTAATTGGGCTTGAAAATGATAGGTCATAAATGACGTCCATGCTCATTCACACCTAATCAGAAAATTATTTTTGAGTCAGTGAAATTAGTGAATTAATCAAACATGATCATTTTTTCTACTTAAATTAAACTTTATAGCGTAAACAAAATTTTCGAACAGTTAAAATTTTGTTTACTCTTCAGAGTTTAATTTTACAGCGTAAACAAAATTTTCGAACAGTTAAAATTTTGTTTACACATCAAAGTTTAATTTTAGTGCAAAAAATTATTATGTTTGAAGGAAACTGAAGTGAGTTGTGTAAAACCTAGAGAGAGAGAGAGATGGTTTTGATAACAGCTTTATCCTTTAAGACTTTATATTCACGTACGTTATTTTCTATCGGCAAACGTGTGGCTTTGCTTATTTCTCAAAAGTTAGTAATCTTCGAAGTTTGTTTGTTTGGAAACTAATTTTAACTTAAGAACTGCCTGCCATTGCACAATTATAAAAAATTTGAAAATAATTGAAATCTCTTTAACCATTTTTACTGGAGCAAGAAATTGTAGTATGTTGGTGTAATTTCTCTAAGTGTATATTCTAGAAATATCATCAAAACCGCTCCCAGAACATTCAAGTATGATATATGTAATCTCTTTCCCTCCTTATCCATAAATAGGACTTTTCTAGAATTACGTTTACGACAGTAAGTTGTGTCTGTTCCTCTCACTCCCATTATGTAGTCTATTGATATCTTCTTTGCACTTGCTATGTAAATAAGAACATTCTAACATTAAGTCTATGGTAAACAACCCTATTCTGTAAATATGTTTGTCTTTGTTGCACCCATTATGCAAATATGTATTCTCTCTGAAATATCGTAGCATTTTCTAGAATAAGTCATTTTTGTATAAATGGAGCAACTTTGTACGTTTGAATGGATTAATAAAGTTGACGTTAATGTAGAAATACGTTCCATGATACCAAAAAATTGGGACACATATTATCAAATTTTTTGGCACATTGCATAAATTACACTAGCCAACAGGGTTTTGGACTGGAGCAACCAAATATCTTTCAAAGGGTAATTTGGTGGGCTGAGTTGGTTTTTCTCTATCACGTCAGGTTTTCGAAATAAAAAAAAAAAAATGTTTTCATTCGTTTTTTTTTGCATGCAAAACCATTAGTTTAGTTAAAAATCAAAGCATTTTTAAAATTGAATGGAGTTATTTGAACGTCGTTGTTTGTATTTTGTTGGCTCGGTTTCACGTATTAGAGTCTAGCAAAAGTCTCCCAGCATGCTTTTGTTCCCAAATCCTTGATAATTTCTTTAAATTTTCATTACATCTTGGTGAGCAACCTCCTCCTGTTCATCGCTTACCGCAACTACATAGGTTTTGTGTAAAAAAATCTAAATGCGAATGAAGAAAATGCATTTTGAGTGACATTCCTACACCCTATTCCTGATTTCAACAATTCACCAACAATTTGTCTGTAGTTTTCACTCTTGTTGTTTCCAACAAAACTGTTCACGATGCTCTTGAAAGATTTCCAGGCTGCATTTTCTTTTTGCAATAAACATTGTGAAAAATTGTTATCCTTCAATAACTTTTTGATCTGAGGGCCAACCAATATGCCTTCCTTGATATAAACATATGAAATTTTATGAAAAACCGCTAACAAAAATTTAAATGCTGCACCATCTCTGTCCAGAGCCTTGACAAAATTCTTAAAAAGGCCCATTTTTATGTGCAGCGGCGAAAGAAGAAAAACGTCATTTGGATCAATTAACGATTTATTTGAAATGTTTTGTTGTCTGTGTGAATACTCAGTTCTGTTCGGCCACTCTGTTCTGAGGTAATGATGACATGTAGCGTGACTATCCCATAGCCAAAGGAAACAACAATATTTTGTGGAACCTCCTTGCATACCAGTCAAATAACCAATGACCCGAAACAGATTAATTTACAGTTATTTACGATGGTTTATACTATATATACAAAGAAATTTACATCACACACGTTAAGATCACCACAGATCTTCCATTTATTATCGTTGTATTTGAGTAATGCCAAAATTTCAGTCATTTATTCGTAATTTTCCTTTATATTAACAGCATGAGCAATTAGTATGGTTGGTTTTTCATTCCCACTATGCAAAAGAAGAGCCTTTAAACTGTACTTAGAGCCATCAATAAATAATCTCCATTCAGTTTTGTCATATGGCTGGTCCATGTTTTTTTAAATAAACCATCAACATCAGTACAGTATAGGATAGAGTGTTTCTTTTCAAAATATGCAGCCAATTCCAAGCTTCTATCTCTATAGATTTTTACTTTTGTCTCCAACTGTAAGGTGTTTCCACTGCTGCATGCGTGAAGCTAATAATTCTGACTCTTGCTTTGCTAAATGTAAATCCCGAATTAGATCATTTAGCTCAGCTTGAGTCACTAAATGGCCTTCATCATCAGCCTGATACAAATTACCATTGCTGGTGAAAGATGTGTGGGACCCACTGCTCGTAGCACTGGGAATGTCTGGTAATGGATCATTTGTTGGACATTGAACTGGTTTAGAAACCGATGGGACATTCGCGTAAGTAATATTTTTTCGATTTTTCTTCTTGAATCTAGCAACGTTTGTTAAACAGAAATAACAATCGGTTTGGTGATTACTTGACTCACTCCAAAGTACTGGAATTAAAAAATCGAAATACGAGGTGTGTTCAAAAAAAGTTGAACATTACATTTGACTTTTAATTATTATTTTTTTATGTTGCTACACTCGTCTCGAACATATGTTGACGGTTTTATACATGAATCGTGTTTAGTTTGTTTGTGAGAGGCATAAAAAAGACAAGTGTTTTGCGTATTTGGCAATTTTTTGCTATCGTAAAACATGGATCAACGGGATTGCATAAAATTTTGTGTAAAAAATGGAATTAAGTGCTTAAAAACACTTGAAATGTCATGTCAATCAAGTCTGAGTCAACATGTTTACAAGAGGTACAAGCTTTTCACAGAAGGTCGAGAAGATGTGAATGATACCGCTGGCTCTGGAAGGGTCATAACTGATGGGGAATCATGGGTATATGGTTATGATATCGAAACTAAAGCCAAATCGTTCCAATGGAAGAGTCCAGTCTAGAAGGGCCAAGACCAAAAAAGCACATCAAGTTCGATCAAATGTCAAGGTTTTGTTCACTGTTTTCTTCGATTACCATGGCGTTGTACATCAGGAGTTCTTACCACAAGGTCGTACGGTAAATAAGCAGTATTACCTTGAAGTTATGCGCCGTTTGCGTGAAGCAATACGAAAAAAAAACACCCGGAATTGTGGAAAAAAATTCATAGCTTTTGCATCTTTATAATTCACCTGCTCACTCATCTTTGCTTGTGAGAGATTATTTGGCCAAAAACAACACCGTTATTATGCCTCAGCCATCGTATTCTCCAGATTTGGCCCCCTGCGACTTTTCCTGTTCCCAAGAATGAAGAGACCCATGAAAGGACGGTGTTTTGCGACGGTTTAGGAGATAAAAATCGAATCGCTGAGATAGCTCAAGGACATACCAAAAAGTGCATATCAGAACAGCTTCGAGGATTGGAAAGAAACGCTGGCACAAGTGTATTATATCTAAGGGGGACTACTTTGAAGGAGATAAAATAGAAATTGATGAATAAATAAACATTTTTTTTGAGAAAATTTAAAATTTACCTCATTTTTTGAACACACCTAGCAAATCTTCTTGCTACTTGACCACTTGTATAAAACAGTTGTGCAACTATTGCAAAATATTGTCGTTGTCCACGGGTTGTTTAAATTTCTGACAGCATAATCAAAATAATGTACATCAAATATGCATATTTTGATGATATTGCATATCCTTTTTCTCCAAACAGATATTCACCACACACAAAGCAAAAATAGCTCAGTAACACACGATCTCCCTGATATACTTAAACGCTACTATTATGAAGATTTAGAATTAATTTGGGTTTCTGTCAAATTAATAATTGTGAAATTGTAGTGTCAGTATTGCCAGCATGCGATAAAAAATGAACAAGATGTGATAGCCCAATTTGTATGGCAAATTCGAGTTCAGCGCACCCACGTTAGTTTAAAAACATGCCTCGTTTGTGTAGTCATTTTTTCCCAAAGTTGTAGACCAGTGTTATTGTTATTGGCATTGTTGGCAGCTTGAATTTAAGGGATCGATGTGACAAGCATTGACTAAGCATTTTGTAGTTTCTATTAAGCTTAAATAACTTGAACTCGATTAACTAAATCCTGCAACGAGGATCAACATTTCAAATTTTCAGAGTTTTTCCATTTTTTTCGAATTTATGTCATTGCTCATCACGTGACGACCTGCATTGGCATAAAAACTTAATTTCTATGTAATACCATTCAACTGTTACAGCTTTCCATGAGATCCACCACAATGCAATTTTCACAAGACAACAGTAGGCAGCAATTTTCCCTTCTATGTCACCATAGAAGGATAATAAATTTATTATCTCACACTTTTCTTTCTGTAATTTCATATATTTCCATACTGTAAATGCTAATTCAATGTCTTTAGGCTTCACTGCACAAAACCTTTCAATTAAATTGAGTTTGTATTTCACGTGGTTATTTTTACAATATTTGCGACTCAACCACACTACACAAATTATGTCAAGGTAGTTTATTTCAACTTTAAATGCAATTTGTATTTTCACGGCAAAAAAAGACTACAAATGGATAAGAACTCAGAGTAATTAACTTTCGTAGGCTTTTTTACATTTATTACTTTTTCGTTTTTTGCACGGAAACAACTTTTAAAAGGTTATTAAACTGAAGCTATGATGCCATTGTGTTGTCTGAATTTTCTGAGATCGAATTGACGGACAAGTGTTAATTTTTATGTCGCAACGACAATAAAAAAATGTAAATTAAATTATTTTCTACTTCCTTTTTGACAACAAGGCAAGTGCCAATCAAAAAATACGACAAGAATGCAGCTGGGCTGTGCGTCCTTTGGATGTGGCCCAGTCTCAAGTGTTTGAGATGAATAGTTTAGTTGATAATAAGTTCCAGAAGGGGGTCCATTTGGGTGTTAAATAAACGCAAAATTTGCTGCAATTTTAATCAGAGATCTTCGCGTAAGTGAAGTCTCGTTTTGTTTTTTATATTTTAAACTTATTCAAAGTAAAAGTTTACAATTTTATTTCGGTTTCATATTCGAAATAACAACTCACTTCACACATTCATTTGTTTTTTACCTGAAACGGACTTAGAAACCTACATTGATTCCATTTCCCCATCGAAACATAATGAAACTGATGATATTTTGATTTCAGAATTTGAAACAATAATATAGTTTTATGCAGTTTCGTTTCTTAGTCCAAATCGGAACTGAAATCATACGAAGTTTCGTTTCTTGGTAGTCGCTAAACAGCGGAAGCTAAAAATGTTTCAAATAACTTATTTTCCGAATTTACGATACCAGGCTGTCAGAAATTTGCAAAGTGTTGTCTGTTGTTTCTTAGGAATTGAAAAATATCCAATGAAATATAAACAAAACGTTTCATAAACTGAATTACAATAAAAATTATTTGTAATTTCGTTTTGAATGTATAAAACGAAAACAAAATTTAATTCCTTTTTTTTTTGATTCGGTTGTTGGAATTGAGGTAAACATTTTAAATCTTTATATATATAATTCTACTGTAAGGGCGTTGTCAGTGAACTCCTCCTAAACGGCTGGACCGCTTTGCATAAATTTTTGTATATGCGTCTGGGTGGTGCCCGGGATGGTTTAGATTAACAATTCGGTCCAATTGGACAAAGGGGCGTGGTACCTCCCATACAAAGAAAAAGTTAAAAATCAATTATTTCTGTTCCTGCTTACGGTATTTGAACAAAATTTGGTACGTAGGTTTGGTGTACATATCTTAAGTGCTACTGCAAATATGGGCGGGAATGGACAATGAGGCGTGGTACCTCCCATACAAACCATAAATTAAATATCCAATATTTCTGCTCCTGTTTACGGTATTTGAACAAAATTTGGTGCGTAGGTTTGGTGTACATATCTTAAGTGCTGCTGCAAATATGGGCGGGATTGGACAATGGGGAGTGGTACCTCCTATACAAACCACAAATTAAAAAGCAATTATTTCTGCTCCTGCTAAAATTTGAAGGCAAAGCAACGTTTGCCGGGTCGGCTAGTATTTTATATTTTGATTACACAAATTGAAACAAAACTATTCTCGAGTTCAATTTCATTTCGATAACGTCCCCGATTTTAATGTTCACTGACTTTTAGTATAACTAATAACAAAACCGACCTGCATGATAAAGCAGTCTGTTTTTATATTGAACAAAATTTACTAAACTAAAGGGTGGCTCATAAGTAATGTTAACGGCGACTATATTGAGTGCGGTCTTGTGCATCATTTGGTTTTAATTCGTGAACCAATTGCATCTTATGTGGGAAAAGATGTAACATACATATGTAAGATTATTTGCAAAGACCACCTAGACATCTCTAACTGCTGAGAACGTCGTTTCGGGGTTTTCCTCAATACTTGCTTGCACTCGAGCAATGGCCACTTCAATTCGAACTGCACGAGGTCTTCCAGCACGTGGAAGATCACAGACAGCCCCTTGTTGCCCAAAACGTTGAACCAATCGTTAAATTGTTGGAGCGCTAAGAGCATTTCGAACATAAAAGAAATTTCGATATAATCTGAATAATCGAATGCAGACTTTCAAAATAAAATTGAACAACTTTGGTTCTTTGTTCTGTGCTGAGTCTTTCCATCATCAATTTCCCAAGTATTATTTTGTTAATACTGTAGAGACGAAAAAAAGATGTAAACAAAAAATGTATTCACTGATCAAATCTTAACGTTACTTATACGCCACCCTATACCTATATAATGAATTTAATGAGATTGAATTAAAAACTGAACCTAGGATTGTATGGATTAAGTTATGTAAATTGTATGGGAGTTACCAGACAGGGTATGGTTATCGGATTGAGTTTTTTCCATCTTTGTTCGATCTTTACCATGTTAACATACAACGGCGTCCAAGTTTCACATTTTTTGTCGAATCGGACTGTCGAAGGCAGTTTTATACATATAGTTAATAAAAAGGTGGTATGTGTCGATTTTTTTTTTTAATCTTTTGTAGGATTTGGCAGGCCTAAAGCCGCACGGATAAGGTCCAATAAAATCAGATAGAATAAGTTTTAGTCTTTCACATGTCACACTAGGTGGAACCTTATAAACGATGGGCAAGAAACCCGATATTGCTGCAGTTGGTAGACATACTAGGATTTCTTTTTTTCCATAGGACTTAATACCTTAGACTTATCAGCCTGTCATCGTTGCTCCGCAAAACAGTGGAGAGGCTCATTGACAGCTACCTTAGGACGAGCATAGACCGGAAGCTGCTGTCGACAGCCCTGTACGACTTGGTCGGATTCATCGAAAGTTCAGTCGCCGTCAAGTAGTATGTTTTGGCAGCCTTTGTAGATATAGAAACGCCCCAATAACATTTCTCCTAATACGATAGTCGCAGCACTACCAAACATGGTAGTAGACGCCGGTATTAGGAAATCTTTCAGAACAATTTCAATGCCGCGGCCAGGGCAGTATCCGTATACTTCTTATATCTAAAAATGAATCTTTGACTCGTTTTTGTATACCATCGGGGCTTGCGCGAAAATCGTTGTGATAAGAAAATACTTGGGGACTGGCAACAACTACTAGGCTAGTATGAAAGTTAAGTGTCGACAAACAAATGTTACCTATTTTCTTAAGAGTTATTCGTTTTAACATACAATTTAGGTTACTGAAACTATCCGGTTGCATTACCAGGGAGTACTTGCCTGTAGATGGAAAATCGTTTACGAAATGTACTGCTTATTGATTAGTTTTGCTGTTTAAATAATACCAGACTAAATGAATAAATATACTACATACGAGTATACGATACGAGCATACAAAGAAATTTAAATCACACACCTTAAGGTCACCACAGATCTTCCATTTATTATCGTTGTATTTGAGTAATGTCAAAATTTCAGTCATTGATTCGTAATTTTTCTTTGTATTAACGGCATGAGCAATCAGTATGGATGGTTTTTCATTCCCATTATGCAAAAGAAGAGCCTTTAAACTGTACTTAGAGCCATCAATATATAATCTCCATTCAGTTTTGTCATATGGCTGGTCCATGTTTTTTTAAATAAACCATCAACATCAGTACAGTATAGGATAGAGTGTTTCTTTTCAAAATATGCAGCCAATTCCAAGCTTCTATCTCTATAGATTTTTACTTTTGTCTCCAACTGTAAGATGTTTCCACTGCTGCATGCGTGAAGCTAATAATTCTGACTCTTGCTTTGCTAAATGTAAATCCCGAATTAGATCATTTAGCTCAGCTCGAGTCACTAAATGGCCTTCATCATCAGCCTGATACAAATTACCATTGCTGGTGAAAGATGTGTGGGACCCACTGCTCGTAGCACTGGGAATGTCTGGTAATGGATCATTTGTTGGACATTGAACTGGTTTAGAAACCAGGATAAATGTGTCATCATTCTGTTAGCCTTTCAAAACAATGTCAGTCCACTAACTGGAATATGAAAACAATACAATACAGCGGGTTAACCGCAATGCAATCACCATTCCGAAATAAATTAATGGGACCTTGATGTTATTACAGTAGATCGAACGTACTTACAATAGGTGACGGCACAAAATGTAGCCATGCAAACCTTTACCGCTCGAAATGCTCCAAAATTTGAAGCGAAGCTGATTTTTTTTTTTTTTTTGTATTTTTTTGCATTTTTTTTGTCTTTTTTGGTATTTTTTGTATTTTTTTATATTTTTTGGATTTTTTTTATATTTTTTTATATTTTTTTTTTTATACTTTTTTTTGTATTTTTTTATATTTTTTTTATATTTTTTTTTATATTTTTTTATATTTTTTTTTTATATTTTTTTACTTTTTTTGTATTTTTTTTGTGACAGAAAACATCATAAAACGTTAATCTTAATATGCCCGTATTTTTATGATATATAATTTGCTAAAATGTATGAATAACAATCTCACTGTAGATTTATTGCCTACAGCGCAGAGTTTATTATCAGCATGTGATCGTTGCGCACGCGCTGTAAAACACCCACGTAATCGTATCGTTCGTGATCATTCTGAGCACAAACTGTTGCTGAGTGGCGTTTTCTTTCCAGCGTGATCACGAGATGCTGTACCTTTTGTGCATTTGTGGGTCAATGGACAGTTAATGTTTGAACGCGTTTGGCTGATAAGTAAAAGTTTAAGCATACGCTTGTTGCCATATTCAGGGTTTGCAAAAAAAGGCGATCGTGTGCCAAAGATCTTCCATACATTTCACTGTTTATACATGAACTAAAATGATAACATGTAAGGTGGTAAACAGATGGTCTTGGCTTTAATATTCAGAGTAACATATTTAGAGTATCCCAATTTTTTAATTTAGCCACGTTGAAAAACCTGAACAGCAAGTTTTATCAGATTTTCCTCCCGACACTTTAATTGCTGTCCACTGAACATTTTTGGTATGTTATTTTTTATTGTGTGCCTATAAATTCTAACCACTCCTTCCGTGCTTTTTTTGTAATTCATCCTCTCCTCAATAGGCGCGTCCATGGTGTACAACATTTTCAGTATTGTAATGGTCAGTATTTGTAATGGATTATCTATTTAATGGTTTCAAAACCGCAGGTCTGGCAAGGCTATTAAGTACCTGTCATATGAAGTGTTATTTATTTAGTGAAAGGTTTGTCCTTTACGAATATGGATTGTTTAACAACCGAAGAAAGCGCAAAAATAGTTAAAAATTACTACCAAAGTGGGGAATCAAACGCGGGCACTTTTCGTGCATTATAGGGTGATTATGGAGGTCTCATTCGACTTACTGTTCAAGAAATTGACAAAATTATTAAGAAATTTGAAGAGACTGGCAGCGTTACAGATATGGTCAGGCCAGTCCATCATCGCAATGTACGCACTGTCGAAAATATCACTTGTGTTAGTGAAAGTGTGGCGGATAATCCGAATTTTAATTCAGAGCGTTATGGCCGTATGATAACCGACTTTTTTGCTCTGCAATCGAAGGTTATGACATGAATGATTTATGATTTAAAACAATATGGTGCCACGAGCCACACAACACGGCTTTATTGCATGAGAAGTTTCTATAGGGTGGCGCATAAGTAACATTAACAGCGACTATATTGAATGCGTTTTTGTGCGTCATTTGGTTTTGAATCGTGAACCAATTGCATCTTATATGGGAAAAGATGTAACATATGTAAAATTCTTTGCAAAGACTGCCTAGACATCTCTAACTAACTGCTGAGAACGTCGCCTGGTGGAAGTTTTTGGGGTTTCCTCAATACTTGCTTGCACTCCTGCAATGGTCACTTCATTTCAAACTGCACGAGGTCATCCAGCACGCGGAAGGTCACAGACAGCCCCTTGTTGCCCAAAACGCTGAACCAATTGGTAAATTGTTGGAGCGCTAGGAACATTTCGAACATGAAAGAAATTGCGATATGATCTGAATAATCGAATGCTGACTTTCAAAATAAAATTGAACAACTTTGGTTCTTTGTTCTGTGTTGAGCCTTTTCATCATAAATTTTCCAGATATTGTTTAGTCAACTCTGTAAAGAGGCGGAAAAAGAAGATCAAATCTTAACGTTGATGGTGTATTTTGGCCGGAAATTGTTAATTAATTGTATCGACGAAACTCCTCGTGTGCCACCCATGCAAATTGATCAAACAAAAAAACCAAAATTCCTTTGCATCCCATGAATGAGACTTACATTTGGTGAACTTACACGTATTCAGTTTTTAGACTCACTCAATTGGGCCTAGATTTTAACGACTATTCCGAACACCACAGTTTGAGAAGCATTTACTAGACTCGTCCGTCGACTTGAAGTGCTCGTCAGACACATCGAAAAGACCGCTGCTCACATAATGATAGGTGGCATAATAATGTGGGATTGAATGCACGATCATGTGAACGATGATCGCGTGTACTCACCACCATGCCGCAGTCTATCACCGGTTTACAAAAATGTTTTTTAATCACTGATAAGTAGATTGAAGTTATCTACATTTTTATCAAGTGTATTGCATTATCATGCTTGGTAAAATAAAAAAGAAAATCGACCGGATATCCACGCTCTCTCTCTGGTAACTAAAAAATTTCAAATTATCTAATTTAACTCATATATTGCTAATTTCATATATTTTATTCAATAGCATTAATTCATTCAGTATAATTTTGGAAATATCAGAAATTCTTCTGCGAATCAAAAAATGGGCTGAATAGCCCCTTAGTATACCATTCAAACAAATTGGCAAATTTGCAAAAATTAGTGGTGATTCTATAATTTCTAAGCGAAGAACTTGAGAAAGTTGCAATTTTTTTTTGATAAAAAGAAACGGAGAAGAAAGCCCGCTCCGGCACTCCTCACACTTCTGCACCAAAGCGGAGGGACTTTAGGTGAAAGTATACGAGATGTAATCAAAAAGTAACCGTTATTTTAAATTTTTTTTTCAAAAAAGTATTTATTTATTCATCAATTTCTATTTCATTTCCTTTAAAGTAGTCTCCCTCAGATATAATACACTTGTGCCAGCGTTTCTTCTAATCCTCGAAACACTTCTAAAAAGCGGTTTTTGGTATCGCCCTCCTCCTCCTATTTCAATTTTCCTTTCACCTCCTTAATCGTAGCAAAAAGGTTTAGTTTCATCTTTGTCTTCAGTTTTGGGAAGAGGAAAAAGTCAACGGGGGTGAATACGGTGACTGAGTCTTAATTGCGATTTTGTTTTTTACCAAAAACTCACGCACAAGCATCGATGTGTGAGCTGGTGCGTTATCATGGTGCAAAATCCATAATTGGTTTTTCCACAATTCTGTGCGTTTCTGACGAATTGCTTCGCGCAAACGGCGCATAAGGTAGTATTCCTTATTGATCGTACGACCTTGTGACAAGAATTCATGATGCACCACGCCATTGCAATCGAAAAACAGTGAGCAAAACCTTCACATTTGAGCGAACTTGACGTGCTCGAGCGACCAGGACGAGCATTGCCATTGACATCTTCTTGACCTTCCTTAAATCGGTTATACCACAATTGAACTTGTGTTCTGCTCATAGTAGACTCGCCAAACCCCACAGTCAACATTTCAAATGTCCCTGCACATTTAATTTCATTTTTTATACAAAACTTAATACAGTTTTTTTATCCATTTTTTCGAATAGTAAAAAATCGCCCACCAAAACAGGGCTAACCTTTTTATCTGTCAACAACAAACTGACAATCCAAAATGGCTGATATTGTCAACATATATAACAGACATGTGTACCAACATAACAGAAAAAAATGCAAAAATCGAACATACGTAACTCACGAAATTTGAAAAAAACTGTTCTTTTATATCACACTCGTATGTATGTCAATTCATCTGTGTCAAAATTTTCGTACTACTTTTCAGTTTGTTTAGTCAACTTTGTTACCCCAGCTTACCCATGGCCCAAAGGATACAATTGATTATTGTTCTGCCCTCGTTAAACTAATGCCAAAAATGTATACCTATACACATATCAATAACATGAAATGAGCGCCCTTACATATGCTATATCTTTGCCATTTTTGCAATGAATGTAAAACTTACACACACACACATACAGGTAACATAATTAAATTATATGAAAAGAACTGGGGACTGAAAAGAGCGGCCAATCTCGTTCATTTGCAGAAACGCAATGAGCGACTGAGTTGAATAAAGCTAAGAAGTAGAATGTTTTTTGCAGGTCCTTCACTAAGAACTGTGCAATCGAATGACCTTTCTAGTTTATAATTCTTATCAGTTTAGCCGTTCATCTCGTACAATTGATAAATGTTTCTTGTGCAGCTTCGTGCATTAAATGAAGCGGACATATTTCGTGTGCATGCGAATGTAAATGTTATATTCAGTGTTGCCAACCAGAAAGACAAATACTTTTTTAGTGATTTTTCGAACAAAAAGGGGATAAAGGGAAAGATTGGTTTTTTTTTGGATTTGGAACGTGCATATTTAAAAAATAGATTAACAAATAAATACAAAAGGTATGGTTAAAATAAATCTAAGGCATTGTAGAGTAATAAATGGAGTTTATTTTTTAAAAATAACATAATCTAAATGGTGACCCTCTCTACGACGGCTTTCCTCCAACCGCAAACGAAAATTATTGAAAACTTTCTTCAGTAATACTGGTGTAATGGCTGCCATTTCACCACGGATATTCTCCTTGAGCTGAGCGATGTTTCTTGGATTATTACTGTAGACTTTGTGTTTGAGGTATCCCCACAAAAAAAAGTCAAGAGGCGTCAAGTCTGGACTACGTGGCGGCCATGGGATATCACCCCTTTTCGAAATCAGTCTGCCAGGGAACATCTGCTTCACCACCGCCATGGAGTCATTTGATGTGTGACAGGTAGCTCCATCTTGAACTTTCAATTTCTGGAGCCAAAAATCCGTCCAACATCTCAACATAGCGTTCCGTATTAACCGTGACGTTTTGGCCCCGCGCATTTTTGAAGAAAAAAGGACCAATTATTCTTCTGCCAGAGATTGCTGCCCATACTGTCACTTTAGGACTATGCAATGGTTTCTGGTGTTTGATTTTGGGATTTTCACTGTCCCAGTAACGACAATTTGGACGGTTTACGACCCCATTCATAAGGAAATGAGCCTCGTCAGAGAAAACGATATTGTCAAAATTGGAAAATCGATTAAGCATTTCATTAGCAAATGCGAGCCTTGCTATGAAGTCAGACTCTTTCAATTCTTGTGTTAATTGCAGCTTATATGGATGCAGCTTAAGATCCAATGTTAAAATTCGTTGCAAACTTCGTCGCGACAATTGTAAGACAGACGATCTCTTGCGAGTCGACATTTTGGATTTGGATTTGGATTTCCTCGCACTGACTCCATAACTCTCTCAACACTGTCTTCGGTCCTAGATGTTCTTGAGCGACTATTTGCTTGTGGTTGTGCAATGTTGAACCGGTCTCCTCAAAACGCTTTACCCATATTTTAATTAAATTAGCACTCGGAGCTTCACTAATTCGCCGTAGTCCATATTCAGCAATTCAGCACAATATAGTCGCCTAGTAGCAATATATGAACGAGAGTTCTCGTAAAATGCGCGCATGCAAAATGCGCGACGCTTCCCGTCGAAGTGATTTATAGTGACTAAAACTCCATGAACTCGCTAACCCAACTATGTATTCGTATACACAAAAAAGTTGAGAAAAATTTGCTTCATTTTTCAACATAATCTCCTTTTAGCTCGGTACCCTTTTTCCAGCGATATTCAATAGGTTCTACAACCTGTTTGTAGTAAGAGCTGTGAAACTCCTTAAAATAAGCATTAACCGCAGATATCACCTCTTCATTGTAGGCAAATCTTTTATTACCGAGCCATTTTTCCAAGTGTGGAAATATAAAATAGTCCGAAAAAGCTAAATTTGTCGAAAAAGTGCTTTAACTAGTTTAATTAGTTTTGGCCATCGCAACAGTGGATGTGTGACCTGCAACATTGTCTTGATGAAACAACACTTTCTTTTTCGCCAAATACGGTTTTTTTTCCATAATTTCATTACCTAAACTCTGCTATAATTTAGCTTAATATTAACCGTTGTTTGATTATACTTTTTGAAGATAATAAATAAAAATAATCCGATGAGCATAACAAACAACAGACACCGTGACCTTACGTGCAGATGGAACCGCCTTCGCCCTCTTTGGACTCGATTCTTCACTGCATTGACTGTTCCTTTGTCTTAGGTGTGAAGTGGTAGACCTATGCCTCATCCATGATTATAAATCGACTTAATATCGCCAAACACTCTATAAAAACATTTCACGACGCTGTTTTTGTTCTATGGAAGGCAAGCGAGGCATCCATCTTGCTCACAGTTTTCTTATCTTTAAATCTTCGGTCATTATGCGATGTTTAGCACTTTTTGAAATGCCTATTATTTCAGCTGGCTCACACACCTTCAGTCAATCATTGACAAATCATCCAATACTATTTTGTGAATTTTCTTAAGCGTGTCTGGCGTGAACACCTCAATTGGTTGACCACTACGGCGTTCGTCTTGGCAGCTCATACGGTCCCGTTTAAACTCTGCTACCCAACAAAGGAGGACACTCCCTTAGAGTAGAATCTAACTCGGCTATAATATTGGTTGGACTAAGACCTTTCATATGGAAATATTGAATTACAAAACGATGACCAATTTTTTTCATGTTTAAAAATTCACTGAGATCGTTAACTTTTGACGGCTCAAATAAAAATACTAAACAAAGTGGCGCCTTGAAACATATGTTTTATAACGTTTCTACTTTTCACCAAAATACGTTTTTTCAAACTACTGGCACCAGATCGGCTAGTTTTGGAATCGTCCGCTTAGTATTTTGAAGACAACATTTTGTTCGGAAATGAAGTCACCATTAATATTGCTGCACTGCGTTATCATTTTATTTGGATTATTGTTGTGTTAGTGCTTTTTATGAATAGTTGAAAATTAGTACAGGGTGGCGCACGAATCGTGCTACATGCTTTATATTAAAACTATCGCCAAGCGAATTTGGTAGTGGATAAAAACAATCTTAGTTTTATATAGCATAGCCCACACGTATCCAGCGACATGTTGACATAACAAAGAACCAAATAGCAAACTAGTTTACAGCCTTAGTTGAATTGAAGGAGAAAAACGAACATTTAGTGATAGAAAGCACTCATTATTCTATATTAGTCTATCAACTACAACAGTTTTGCTATAGCTAATCACTAACCGGCAACATGTTTACAACACTACTTATATTGCTGATGTCATTTACTTGAATCAAAATTCATAACATCAATATTAAAACTTGACATGGGAGAGAAATTATGCGGTTATATTTGAGAAATAACGGGAATGGGACAACATATTGTGAGAAATAAAAGTCACAATGTGACATTTTTTTTTTTATTTTCTCAGTATATTAACATGCAGCTATCAATAAGTCTTTGGACCTACACAGGAACCAGTATATTATGAGTTATGGAGTTTCTATAAAGTCGAATCCAAAGTGCTTTTGGATTTTTATTAAATGAAAAAGTAATAATTTCACAATTCCAATTTCAATGGCTTATAATAATTCTGTCTCCAATTCTTTAGATGAGTCAGTTAATATGTTTAAAGAATTTTTCCAGTCGAATTTTTCGAATAATTGCTTTTCTTTTGATGAAACAATTTTTGGTAATATTGTTTCCGTAATAGATATATCAGATTTATATATTTCTGATGATGATATCTGTACTGGGATACCTAAGATTTCCATCTCATATAAAACTGATGCAGATGGTTTATTCTCCTTTTTATTGAAACAATGTTGTTCATCCTTGCTACTGCCACTTAGAATAATTTTATCCAAATCTATTAGATCGGGCTATTTTATCCAAAGATGGAACCTGTCTTTCCGGTTTATAAATCTGGTCATAAAAATGAGGTTATTAACTATAGACCTGTATCAAAGCTTTTAAATATTGCTAAACTTCTTAACTATAGACCTGTATCAAAGCTTTTAAATATTGCTAAACTTCTTGAGTATATTGTTTATGAGAAACTTTTCTTTTCGTTTAAACGGTATATTATCCCCGCTCAACATGGTTTTATTACTGGTAGGTCAACTACTACTAATTTAGCTGTTTTTACTCGGAAATGTATTGATAATTTTGAAAATGGTTATCAAACTGATACGGTCTATGCTGATTTTTCTAAAGCTTTTGATAAAGTTCCACATGAGTTATTGATTTTTAAGTTAAAAAAAAAAAATTGGCATAATGAATACAATTCTTAATTGGTTTCGTTCTTATTTAATGGATAGACAATGTTCAGTATGTATAGATGAAATTTACTCAGCCTCTTACGTTCCAATTTCTGTTGTCCCTCAAGAAAGTATTTTGGGTCCACTACTTTTTAATATTCTTGTTAATGACATTTCGTTCTGATTCCTTCATAGTACATATCTTTTATATGCGGATGATCTTAAGATATTTGGAGCTATTGCATCACTTTATGATATTATTCTGTTGCAGGAAGATGTAGACAGACTTGTGATTTGGTCAATAATTAATGGTTTACCTCTCAATTTTTCTAAGTGTAAGCAAATGACTTTTCACAGATGCCGAAATACTATTATTTCGACTTATCACATGCTGAATCATGAGTTAGAAAATATATATGAAATTAAAGATTTAGGTATTGTATTTGATTCAAAATTGACATTCATACCTCATGTGAATTACATTGTTCCCAAAGCATATTCTTCATTGTATTTGATTCGTAGGAATTCTACACAATTTACTGATCCGTACATTAAAAAGATTTTATATACATCGTTTGTACGATCAAAATTAGAATATGTTTCATTAATTTGGAGTCCAACAACTACAATTTATATTAATCGCATTGAAAGAATTCAAAAAATATTTATGAAGTTTGTTTTGAATTGTTTTCGGTTCTCAACTCCAATCCCTTCTTATTCCAGCAGGTGTCTTCTTTTATCTTTAAAATTATTAAGCTCAAGAAGAGATATTTGTTTAATAATGTTTCTTCATGGCATAATTTCTGGATTTGTTGATTGTCCGGATTTATTATCTTTAATTCCATTTAATGTTCCTCCACGCTTATTGCGTTATTACTATCCGTTCCATATTGATATTCACTCTACCAACTATGCTTGCAATGAAACTCTTCGGAGATCTATGAGACTTTATAACTAGATATGTAATTCAATTAATTATACTCTACCTCGAGATAAGTTCAAAAACATTTTATTCAGTTTAAGTATTTAAATCGTATTTATCAATGTACTGTAAGGAAACTTAAATATCTATAGACTAAATAAATGAAATGAAATGAAATAAATGTCAGCTCCAGCAAATGTTCGACATTATTTTTCGAAGATATTTGTCAAATTTCCGTCTCATTCCGTTCATTAATGTTTGAGTTATAGTCCTTTAAGTAAAGCCATTTCTGATTTATTGTCTACAACGGAAAAAAATAATCTCGTTGCTGTTGGATGGCGAAAATGCCATTCAAACTCGCCAATTATTTAAAAAGTACTATGGAAACACTTCTCTGTCGTAAACATCCATTTACCAATGATTTGCTGATTTTAAACGGGGTCGTATAACTCCAATAATACTGAAAGCGGTAGATGTCAAAGGAGAGGGGTTCTAAAAATTGTACTCAATAATAAAAAAGTAAAATTATAGGAATGATAAAACCAATCCGACACTTTTAAAATAATATCAATTCCTTTTCTACATGAGTGTCAAGACCCTCGGAAGACATTTCAGTTTCCACCACAAAGCGGTTGTGGTGGAACTCCGCTTTCATTTCACCTGACTTGACCGCACCAGACTTTTTTTTATAGGGTTATTTCGAGCAAGAGGTGTACGAAGCGAGACTAAGAAATTTGACTGAATTGAAGCAGAACATTAGAACAATAACTGAAGCGATTCTGACCCCCATTCCTTTAGGCCGCAATGAATAATTTTCTGATTAGATGTCATATATGCGTAAAAGAACATGGAAGTCATTTGCGATCTATGATCTTCAAAACAAATTAGTTATGTAAAATAAAATGAAATTTTCTATACAATAAGAAAAACAGAAATAAATGAAATACATTGATTAAAAAAAAGTTATTTGAATTTTGAATTTTGATGCAGTTATAACGACTGCTAAAGTTTGCGTAAGCAATCTTTGTTACCAATACTTTATGGCCAATGACGTAATGTTTTCAAAATCCCCTGATTTCATGGTCACATGGTTTTAAATACCACATGGAGTACGTGATGTTGCATTTCCTGAAATAGATATTTACGCCGCCATTGTAATTCTTTCGTACAATTTAAGCTGTTTGCAAATTATTTGTCGTTTTCCAGAAATCGATGACGCGCGGAAATTTTTCACCTACAGACAGTTTTGAAATTGATCACATTTTACTAAGTGTTTAAAATATTTTATAATAATATTAATCTATTTTGGCTTTTGTTTTTTTTTTTTGTCATTTCTATACGTTTGCCGATAAAGAATATTTCGTATTTGATTTTGTTGTTGTTGTTGGTAATTAACTAGCTTTTTATGCCAATTTGTGTCTAAATAAACAATTTGCAATAACAAAAAAAAAAAAAAAAAATTTAAAAAATATAAACCAAAACAAAAACGAACAGGAGACTACTTTACTATTCGGTCATGGAACAATAAATAGAATGAATATTATGATTTGTTCAGCTTTATGGCTTGCGGTAGTATATAAATAATATATGTATAAATATAAATAAGTTTTAAAGCTAAGGCTTTAGACAAAAATAATACTAATTGGAGGTTATTAAAAGGCAGCCGGTTGTGCGAACTATCGATTGCCTTCATCGAATTGATGCGAATGTGATGGACACAGAATACTGGTACGAGTACTTCATAAAAGTAGAAGCGATTTGTGGGAGTGGTTGTGTTTACAGTCAATATTAGTATTTATGACGCATTCATCCGCTCCTAGTGACAGTTATTGATGTAGACATCTGGTGTAAAGTTTGTTATTTGGATCATATGATAAACATCATATTTACTACTTTTAATTGTTTCAAGGAGGAGGTTTAACAGTTTGGCAGCAGTTTTTCAAATATAGCACACATGTTTAAATTTGTAGGCATTTGTTTTGGTTTCTCTATACAAAAGACCACAGGTTATTTAAATAATTTCGTAGAGATATTGCTTCGAATGATGGTGATATTAAACTAAGTCAAAATTCCTGTTTTCACTACCATGACAATAAGAATTTTGTTCCTTTTATATGTAGAAAAGAAATTATAATGAGATAAGTCATTTACCAATTATTGTATATCTCATAAATAATTAAACAACTCAAAATTTGGCATTTTCGATTAAGGACCACTTGATTAATCTATGCCGAATCTTTGAATGATTGTAAATGAATGGCGATAGGTCAATAAAAAGAATATGAGAACAGGCGTAACTTGATGTTGTGCCGTCTTATTATAAGATAAGTTAAAGTGGCCAAAATGCCATCTTCTCAGATATAACATACGGATTTAATTGATTTTTTTATCCAATTTATACTAGAGGGATTCTTTAAAAAACCATACCCACAATAAGAGTGATGCAATGCGGATAGAAACTTGAAGTGGTTTTTATCCGCCACTATAATTTCCATTCAATATA
>JAHXMU010000055.1:2673190-2844801 GCA_019455685.1 Philornis downsi | reverse complement strand
AGCAGTGAATATTCGTATATTTGAAAAGTGTTATTAAGAACAACTTTAGTTTAGTTTATATAATTATCTTTTGCTGCCAGCTTTAATGCAATTATTTATTATATTACAAATAATTAAATTATTTTTTACTGCCAGCTTTAATACTTCTGTTTATTATTGTTCAAAAACTTTACTTTTCTTCAGCCCTCGATACTATGCTGTAAAAATGTAAATAATTTACATCCTAAAGGTAGGCTTTAAATTTTTGGACTTTCATATTAATTAAAAATTTCTGTTTTCCATATGCCTTTCGACTAAATGGCTATACAAACGAGACCTTGCCTTTTGTGTTTGTCATATTACGTATTATTATTTTCTATTATTCTAACTAACCAGAAACCATATGTTGTTTCTTCTTCGGGCCCATAGCATTGATGGCAACATGTGACTGCTGAAAAGGCTCTATGTAAATATGTACGCGTATATGTAAGACTGAATGCCCTAAGTTATGCTATGTGTTTAAATTGTTTACATTATAAATAACACAGAGAATGTCAAAGGCTGTCTTATGTATATGTAGCCTCAACATATGCTAAACAATGCGTGCAATTGTGGGGGGTGTGTGTGTAAGGATATTTGTTTGTATGTAGAGGTAAACATAATAAATACAAGCAAATGTTGATGTATTCTCCTGCGACAAGTTGAGGTGAAGAAGAAAAAAAAAACCCCAGATACACAGCGTATGTGTTACCCCACTACAGTAATACGACAGTAGGAGTATTGTACACGTTAACGTGGGTTGTAGTGATAGTGGTTGTAATATACCATTATACACACATACACTTACAGCAATGCAAATACTGACACAATAATTTAAACGAAACACCACACATACAAACATCCTGCCGTTTAGTATTTATAGATCCGCTTACACTCACCAGTATTGATGTAAAAATCGTATCCAAAAGAAAATTTCTTCTTAGTGAGTAAAAATAAAAAAAAAGCGTTGAGAACGAAAACAGAAACCTTATGAATGTAAACTTGAAGAAGAAAATAAAACAAAAGTTGGCAAATAAAAATATTTTATACACAAATGTATTTGCTCACACACTCATACAGGTTAAGACAATACATGTGAGGTGCAAAACAAACTTAATTCAAAGGGTTTATATTGACTTGTATACATACACTGGAAATCATTTGTGCGTAAACATACTCACCTAAACAAATATATATGCATATGTATAGGTACATATACTTTATTTGCCTTGTATAGTTGGGTGTATTTTGTACACATCTGATTTACTCTATGACCTAAACCTTTTGTATCCTTTGGTGCAAGAAACTTTTACTCTTAAGGTTGGATATACATTTATCTGGTGTGAGATTGAGGATATCCCAGAAGTATGATAAGTCGCAGAAAATTAGCATTTACAAACATATTTTCATAAAACCTCATGGACGATACCGTGAGAAAGTATTGCATATACACGAGGTTCGGAAAGGTTTATACTCGTAGAAGCCTACAAAATTTTATTCGACGATATTATTCAAACAATATAACAGCTAATATACTGCCTACTACATTTTACATATTTTTTTTTTTTTTTCTATCAAAGCTTGAAGTCAGATCAATTTAGTGCCAGGTATAGCATTGTAAATCGTCAGCTTCTTATAAATAAATGCTTTGAAGTAGTAAAAAATACTGCATTGCCGATTGAAAGTCATCAGTCTAGAAATATAAGGAAGAAGACAAAAATTTAAGTTATTGCAGTTTGTAAATCTGGATTTGCAAGGGGTTAATTAAATATCACTAAATACGTCAGCTTGTGTGAGAGCTACCCGATTGATCATGATATTGAAGTCCATATTCATTCTCTGAACTAAGCTTATCAAATATATGTACATGACATGCGTCGCATTTGATTTAATTCAATGCTACTACTTAAATGAGATGAATTTGAGAATATATAGAAAGAAGATGGTTACCTGGACGATTTTCCTCAAATCTTGCCAAATACTACAAAGCAATACAATGAAAATAAATTTTGATAGCTGTAGTCCCCGAATTAGAAGTTAAGGGGGAAACATTTAATTACGGAAAATAATGTAGTTGCATGGAAGCTACCATACAGGGCATACTGAGCCATTTTCATTTTCATGAACTTTGACGTATTCTACTTGACTGTTTTTGGCGTAACTGTATGGAAAATATGAATGTAAAAGCTCATGGGTCAAACCAGAAAGGACATAGTTAGCCGCCCCATTTTCTCAATTTTTTTTCATCAAATAGAATATGCAAAGTCGTAATTAGTGGTTATGAATCTCTTCCATATTTCCAAATATACGGCGCGCCGCAGAGTAGTATTTTGGGACTTTTGTTGTTTAATTCATAAATAATATTTCTGTTTTAAAAAAAAGTAAATTTTCCTTTATATGCAGATGTCATAAAAATATATCACAAAATTTCTAATATATCTGAGGCTCTAGATCTTCAGAACGATTTAGATAATCTTCTTGGTCGTTGTTCCCTAAATAAATTTTCATTAAATCCATCAAAATGTGTCCATATTTCATTTCCTAGGTCTCGTAATCTCCAATTCAACTGATTTTCAAAATTGGTGATTACAGGCTACTCACTATTGAAAGTAAAATGGATTTAGTTGTTGTTTTTGATGCGGCGCTGACTTTCACCTCTCATATAAATTATGTTAACCCAAAGCTTATTCTATACTAGCGTATATTAGAAGAAATTGTTTCGATTTCACTGATCCATATACTTTAAAAATAGTGTATACTTCCTATACTTTCCTAAAGTTTGAATATGCCTCTATTGTTTGGAGTCTCCTTTGCCAAGTCAATATATTACGCATAGAAAGAATTCAGCGGGTCTTTCTGAAATTTGCTCTTTCCTCAATTAACTTTGGTGATTTTGTGCCTCCTTATATTTCCAGATGCTGGTTACTGGGCTTACAGCCACTGCAATATCGCCGTTTTTATCATATGGTGTTATTTGTATTCGATATAAAAGCTGGTATAAATGATTGTGATTGATTGATTGTTCTGAGTTATTGTCGTTTATACCGTTTTATGTTCCGCCGAGATCACTTAGTTAGCATTATATGTTTAATGTAACATGCCATTCCACAAATTATGCCCAACATATTGCTTTGAATCGTGGATTTATTTAATTCAATATCCTAAAGGGGATTGCAAGAAATTAATAGCCAATTTAAGACCTAAAGATTTGTATATCTAGAAATAACTTTAAACTGTTCCTTTTTAGACATTTAAAATAAAATAATTCAAATATCTATGTGATTTTCTTGAAGTGTGTTATGCCAATTCCTAGTCTGTAAGGATTCATATGTCCATAGACCTAAATAAATGAAATGAAATGAAAAACACAGAAAATGCAAAGAATCGACTCCATTGATTTCAAACGTCATGAAACACATTTGTTCAAAAGATATTTCGTATTTTAAACTCTTATTTCTACATATTACATTTTTGCAATATGAAATGATGTAATTATTAATTATTTCACATTTCTTGCCATTTTTGGGATTTTGATTGGACTGAAATCGCACGAAATTTAAATTCAATCAACGAATTTGTTTAGCAATGGAAAGTAAGGTTTCAGGTTGGGTTATTTTACCAAAGGAAATCTCACAGACTTTGAACCTATAAAAGATTATTGTTTCACGGAATATAATGGCTCATGCCTGCAGGAATAGTTTCCTCATTAGGAATTATATGATAGATCAAATTGTCATAAAAAGTTAATAAAGGGTGTCCCAACAAGAACGCAAGATTTAAATTTGGCGCCATTCGAAGTGTCATAGTTTGACATTTGAACAATTGTTATTGTTTGCTAGTAGAAGGTACGAGGTCAGTAAAAATGGAGCGCTACACGAATGAACAACGCATTCTCATTGTGAAATTGTTTTACCAAAATGGTGAAAGTTTTGCGGCTACAGTTTGCAAATTGCAATCAATTTGGGATCACAATAATGCTCCAAAAGAGTCAACTGTAAAGAGATTAATGAATACATTTGCCAAAACTGGGTCTGTTAGTAATGTAAAGACAACAACGCGCTTTCGACCAGGTGGATCGACCGAAAATGTCGCAGCTGTACGTGATGATGTCGCTCAAACTCCATCCACCTCAATTCGACACCGAGCTCAGCAAATTGGTGTCTCCAAATCCACTATGCAGCGAATTTTGACGAAAGATTTGCATCTTCATGCATACAAGTTCAATAGACTCAGAAACTGAAGCCAGCTGACCATGGACACCGCAGGGAGTTCGTTAATTGGGTATTGGAGAGACAACATGAAAATGCTGATTTTGCCGATAAAATCATCTTCAATGACGAGGCCCATTTCCATCTTGATGGTTTCGCCAATAGGCAGAATTGTTGCATTTGGGGTGAGGAAAATTCTCGAGTGATTCACGAGAAGCAAATGCATCCTTAACGTGTCACTGTGCGGTGTGGATTTTGGGCTGGAGGAATCATTGGACCTTTTTTTATGAAAGTGAGGCATGTCAAGCGCAAACAGTCAATGGTGTTCGGTATCGTGAAATGATAACCAGTTTTTCGTGCCTAGAATTGAAGAAATGAATGTGGGGAGCATGTGGCTTCAACAAGACGGCGCCACATGTCATACAGCCAGAGAAACAATTCAATTTCTGCGTCAGTCGTTTAAATCTTGCGTTCTTGTTGGGAAACCCTTTATCTGTGAGTTGACCATTAACCACTTGATTCACTGATGGAGTGTAAAAAATATTTCCACTCGCTCAGGCGACTGTTTTCTTAGAATATTTACAAGTTTAAAATGTACGCCATCTACAAACTTTCTCATTTTACACTCCGAAACTACAATTTCACCTTGTAATACAGTTCTTTTAACCAAAATTTCCATATCTGCTCCGCTGTCTGACAAATATATAAATATATGTGTGTATGCACAAGTTAAGTATATTACAAACACAGCCATATTTTGTACTAGTGTATAAGTATGTACACACAGTAATTTATCTATACAGTTTGAGTGTCTCATCGTGTGTATAGAAAGGATGAGGATGCTTTAGTAAAATGCCCGTGAATGTTTGCCTTTGTGTCCGTATGTGTGAATGGCTTATTGTGAAAATGTGTATATGTGTGTGTGTATTTGCAGGTGACTTTGAATGTTTTTAATGTGATTTATAACATTTTACAAGCATAAGTGCGAACAATTTACAACAATGTGTGTAAATATAAAACAATATATTACTGTGGCTAGTAAGATCTATGGATGTCCCACATAATATAGACATAACTACAGGCACATGCACATTTATATACATACATGGCCGTATATAGTACACGTGATACGAAGCAAGGACATTTTAAAAAACAAAAAAGTCCAATGAGTAATGGTAGCAGATTTCCAAGAGGTAAACACGGAATTTATGATATGAAAATTATTGAAGTCATAAATATAACCTTTGTGAAATGGTTAACAACTTAACAAGTAAAAGTTGATGAATTCATTTTGCCATATGGAAAAACGTGTTCAGATATGTAAGAAAAATTTTGGTAGAAAAATAATATGATAAAATGTAATATAAAGGAACCATATTTGCAACCTGTATGCAATATTTACTTGCTAAGCCCTTGCCAGCTTGCTCGACATGTAAATATTGTACCGAATAACAATATTATTAGTTTTAAAGTAATTATTAACTCTGCTTTGTTTGTACACGGAGAAAGAAGTTAATTAATTTTAATATTTACTTTATTAATGGATTTCTTACACTTAAGTTAGGAAAATTCATATGTAGCTTAAAATCCAAATACGTAATGTTGAGATATGTACTCAGCAGGCAGTGAAGTATGATGACATGTAGTACTACGTATTTCTTAAACGTTTTAACCATTCTTATACCATTCAGATTCTCACCAAAATTGGTATTTGTGGTAATTGTTAGTTGCCAAATTACCACGGTTAGAATTTATTACAAAATAAAGTAATCTATTCGAGGTATGTTCCGCTCATTAATGATAAAGCACATTTCTTGTTCTAATTTTTTTTCCAAAATAAATACAATTTTCGCTCCTGGCTCACATGACACCAGTTTATCCTTCTGGTTGTGAAAATTCTTCCAGATGCTGAGTTTGATTGCGAACTGTCGTTCAGTTTATGCGTTTTTGTCAGTATAAATATATCGAACACCAAATTTGTCTCCAATTTTGTATTACAACTGAAACGTAGTGCATACGACTGCATTCAAAAGCGATCCAAACAGAACGTAAAGGATTTGTCTCTCTCTTTGGTCGGCCAGCAACGTCTTCAACTGAAGTTATCATTGAATAAAGCGAAAGAGATTGTTACTAAAAATCGAGATTTTAATCCAAAAGAGCTGTCGCCTTTCACCTCAATAACCAATTCGCATCATTTTACACAACTGTTTAAACATAAAATGTGTTGCCACTCGACTAGTTCCGGAAAACCTGAAATTTCTTCAAAAACTCAATCAAATAAAGGTCACTGAAGACTTCATAGAATGAGTCAATAGCGAAACCAAATTCATAAATGCGTAAAACTAGTGATGGCAAAAGTCTTCGGAATGGGGCCTTCCAACTGAAACGAAACCAAAAAAACAAATCAAATGGTTTTCATGAATTATTGCGGTATTATGCACTAGAAATTTTTGCCAAAAGATCAGACGCTAAAGAATATTACGTGGATATAATGCGGCATTTAAGAGAAAAAATTCGCCGGAAATGATCAGATTCATGGAAATAAATATCTTTTGCACCAAGGTAATCCACAGCCTCGTAAGGCTATTAGAGTGAACGAAGTTCTGGACAAAAATTCGACAAAAACCATCATCGAACAAGTAGCGTATTTTGATATGATATGGCTGCAGCTGACTCTTTATTCTTTACAAATCTCAAATTACTACTTCGAAGCGACCGGATGACGGAAGATATAAATCCGTGGCGAAAACTATTGTCTTTTTCGGAATGTTAGTTTGAAGTATATTTCGGTGATTGGATTGTTCAATTATTGTTTGAAGATGAACCTACTTTTAAGATGATTCAATAATTTTGAATTTCGGTTTCATTCTGCTAAGCATTTTTAAGTAATCAATAGTATTAGTTAACTATTAAATTAAATTATATCCTATATTAAATTATATCCTTATTGCTAAAGCAACATATTGCAACATGTATTCTAATTAGTCGCTTGTTTAGCAAATTCGCAACAGTTTTCTCTGGAAATGATTTGAGAAAAAATGAATTATTTCCTTTATGGTTTTAGCAATTCTCAGAAAATTGTAAACGATGTGCTAATACGGGATATCCATTTAATGGTTTCAAAACCGCCGGTCTCTCATGGCTGTCAGCTGTTAAACACCTGCCATCTAAAGTGTTATTTAGTTAATGAAAGGTTTGCCATTTACGAATATGGATCGTTTAACAGCCGAATAACGCTTAAATATTGTTAAAAATAACTACAAAAGTGGTAAATCAACACGACCGAATTTGGCTTTGTTACATGAGAAGTTTCCAGAAGCGTTATTTCATATTTTGGCGATGTCAATTAATCACCAAGGTCATGGGGTTTGACGCCGCAAAGATTGTGCTTACTTACGCAGATAATCCCCTAAATGTACCGTACGAAATGTGCAAAAAAGTGGTCGAAAACTACTTCGAAAAGATCTACTGATGTAGCCAATCAAGAGGCGGTCATCTAATTGGCATTGTATTTCATAATGGCAAGCAATATAATGAAATAAATTGTTTGCCGAAATCAAAGTTTTATGTGTTTTATTTAATTTTACTTTTGAGTCCGAAAAATGGATAAACTTGTATTAAGGAAAAGAGAAAGTGATTCATGCAATTTTTTCTCGGGCTGTATGACAAAAGTGGGCCCATCAGCTAAAATCACACCCTTTTTTCTGCGCCATTCAATTGGCACTTTGAGCGTCTTTCAACAATTATTCCATTTAGTAGTTAATTAAAAGCTACACGTGGCAGTAGATAATTGACACTAGAAAGGATCATCTCGGCTCTTAAAGTTTTTAAGGAAGGGCTCCAACTGTGGTTATTAAAAAAGTGTTAAAAGGAAAAATTTACCGCAGTAAACGTGGCGTAGTCGATAGTATTGTGTTTGAAAAGAAGATGTTTTTATCACACTCAACCATATGGCGACGTTTTGATCGATCCTCATAACGCCACTCACTTGCCCACACCTATTACCAAGAGGGTACCGTCCTCATAACGTAGAGATAAAGCACACGTTACATTCCGGATTTTGACGTACTAATTGAGGTAAAAAGAAAAAAAATAAGCTAGAAAAATCATCAGCTGATACACGATAAGGATATACATGTAATAAAAAATAGCGCGAAGATGTAGCAACAACAACATTTGCAATTGTAAGTCATAGCAATTGAGATTCACCAAATTATGAAACAGATTGTAGTCACAAGAAATTCTTCCAAGATTCAAAATGTTTCTTCTCTGAAAATAATAGTAAAATGGATTAGAGTACATTGTATACCTGCTTGAAACTTTGAAATTTATTCAGGACTGTGGGAATATCGAATCAATATTGCCATTCATGAGTTCGTAAACAAAAGTAAAGATAATCTTTCTATTCCCGGCGCATGGTCAATTTCGGTTCGATTGAACTGCTGGCGCTTGTCCAAATTTCCGTTTAACCACTTGCTATAGTTGATTTTCCTACTGTAGTCCAAGATTATGTTCTCTTCCTATTCTGGCATATAAATTTTGCACAAACATTTTAGTTCTGTGCACAGAGCAGGATGTTTCGTATGTTTCCTACAGGCACTCATCAAAATTATATTAACTTTGGCTCGTCATCTTCTTTTTCATATTCTTCTAACATATCCAGGATGCAGAAAAATATTTTACCTGCATGGGTATTGTAGAATTTCAGATAATAAAGGGTTAACCTTGTAGTCTTACTAACTACAAATCTTTATACAAATTCATGCTTTTTTTACTTGACAGCTTTAGTAGATGTCAAATTTGGATTGTTTCCAAGCCTAGTCAATCATATTTTCTGGATACAGATGATGTCAGTCTCATACAGGACATAAACTGTTCGAACAGTTGATCATTTTAGGGACATATATTTGAATACGTTTATTGTCAGCAATTGGGTATTTTGGTTGGTTTTTCTATAAGTGATGACAGGTGGCGAATCCAACCGCCAGAGAATTTTAACGTATCGGCTTGAGATACAAATCCCAAGTTTGAATTTTATAGTGATACACAGTTTTGCTATACCACCAATAATTTTGATGAATTTTCGACGACGGAACTGTAAGGAGGAAGTCATATCCAAACGCCATGCTCGAAAGATGTGTAAACGGACAAAAGTCGCCAAATAATTAATTCAAATAAATTGACTTCTTTCACATATATATAAAGTGCTGTGTTTGAATAAGGTGAAATAACACAAATATATGAAAAAATGATCTTTTAAACTTGGCATGTGCTTATTTGATAACATAATATAGAACTGTTAAGCAAAAAGAGCGAATGACACCATTTAGTCGGAAGATATTCGACAGCACACTTGCTGAAGCACAGGAATTTTTCGTCGTCCCTTTTGTAAACTCTCTCCACAATTTAACTTCGTCCAAGTACAACAAGTTTTTGCTTCGTATTAGAACACTTTTAATTTTCCTTGTTGTTTTACAAAATGTATACTTTGGCACAGATACAAGGCCACATAAAGGCATTTTTTTCATAATTTTTTATTCATGATTGTTGTTTCTTCCTTTTTTGTTTTTTTTTTTTTTTGTGCCCCGAAAAGTTATCTTTATTGCACTTGTGCTTTGGGAGGCGACCTAAAAATCTACAATATTAGGCGGTTAAATAATAATTGGCATCTTGTTTGTGACAAGTAAAAGTGTTACATATTTTATGGCTGTTTGAATGTGTGTTGAAGCTATAAATCTAAAAGTATATTTTCTTTTAAATTATTTATGGTTGTGAAATATTGTATGTTTATTATTAGGGGAATTTGCGTCAAACTATTTCACGCTACAAAAATTATAAAAACAGAAAATGAAAGAAAGCATAACATTTTTTTTTTTTTTTTGTTCCTCATAAAGTTTTTCCCTCTGACAGTTTTCCTGACTGGAATAGTTTGGTGTAAATTTCCTTACTATTGATATATTTTTGGTTGCTCAGAGCACATTATCCCGTGCCAAAAAACACATTTTGTCAGCAGTCGAATAGGCCGACATACAATGAATTTTTTCCTCTGTGTAAACATTTAATTTATTTATAGCCTACTTTATGGCTTTATTAGAAAATCACAAGAGTATTGCATACCTTTCGTGGTTATTACAATTGCATTATTAAATATTGATTACTTTTCATTCTATTTAATTTTGTAGTTGCTCATTTAAAAATTACTAGCGTTACGCATTTGGCACTACATCCTTGAAGAGCCAAGGTCTGTTCTCTACATTTTTAATTATTTCGCCTCATACGTTGTGAAATAAAAAATTTTAATTACTTAACATTGATATCATAAATTTCATTTTAACGACCACTTGTTTTCGGCTTTTGAAATGTGGCCCCAAAAGGCACTATCAAATATCATTCAAGGTGTTAGTGTGTCGTCCGCCGTTTTGTCTTGGTATTCTTCCTGTGGCAGTTTCATCCCTTCATCTCCATCAGCTATCCATCCAGCCATAGACTAGCTTTAAAGTTCGTTTCAGAGAATGAGGCACTCGTAAGCAAAAGGAAAAAAATTGCACATGAAACTAGCAAACATTTTTAATGAATACTTAACAACTTTTTTGCGGCCATCATTTTCGCTCTATGAAATATGTAGAGAATTTAGTTTCGAAAGCAATAAAATAACAACAGCCAGCAAAAACGCAGGTAAGTTCGTTAAGGTGGGAAACGCCAGTCAGAGTTATGATTTTAAATATTAGGTGCGCAATTAATATCTCGCTGATTTTTTTTATAGAAATGCAACTTTATTATGAATGATTCATTAAAAGTATTGCCCATAGCTAGCTACTACTTTTTCCCATCTTTCTGGCAAAGCTCGAATTCCGTCACAGAAAAACTGTTCATCTTTTGAGGCTATTCACGAATGTAGCCATTCCTTGATGTGGTCATGTGAGTGGAACTGCTGGTCAGCCAGACCGAGTGCAATTGAAAGGAACAAGTAGTAATCGGACGGCACAATATCTGGAGAATATAGTGGATGGAACAAGATTTCCAGCGTTTGTAAATAGGTTTTAACGGGCTTGGCCACGTGAGGCCAAGCGATGTTATGCTGAAGGATCACTTCCGAGATTCCTCTCCGTGCATTGTGGGCACTTCTGGGGCAGAGCTCGGTCCATTCGCATTAATTAAAGTCGATACCGATCTCCAGTGATGGTTTTGCTTGGTTTCAACAGCTCGTAATAAATAACACCGACCTGAGCATAACTTTCGCAGCGTGAATATTCGACCGAAGCTACGACGTCGAAGCTTGACCGGCCAGCCCCTATAACTTTATTTTCTTTGGATTGCTGTAATGAATCCATTTTTTTATCACCCGTTACAATGCTATGAACAGACACCATCTTTTTTTGTCGTTGAAGTACTGGTTCACAGGGGAAAATTGACGCTCAACGTCCCTTGGCATCAACTCATAAGGATTTTGAGTCATTCCCAACGCATGCAATCGCTTGCAAATGGCTTGGCTGGTAATTCTCAATACTGAAGCAAGTTCTACCTGCATTTGACAAGAATCCTCATCAAGAAATGCCTTCAATTCAGTGTCTTCGAAACTTTGTTGTCTTCGTTCACGTGAACGGTCGTTAACATCAAAATCATCGTCTTCAAAGCGACGGAATCAATCTCGACACGTTGTTTCACTTAAAGCAGCGTCTCCGTAAACGTTTTAAGGCTCCCGATGAACTTCAGCTGTCGTTTTCTCTGACTGAAAGATGAAAAATCAATACTTCCTGCATATAACGATTATTTTGCACAAAATCATACATATTCATACAATCAAAAGAATATGATGTCAAAAGAAAATCACTATTGTGTCGAGGTGGTATGTTTACCATATGTCTAAGCTTGGCTTAGGGCGTTTAGGTCATGACAGAATCGACTAGCACTTACTGTTGGCGCCATATATTTGAATTTAGTTGCGCCCCAACATTATATTAAATTAATCAAAATTTGACATTGAAAACATTTGTTTTTGAAATTCGCGCAACACCGTGACAAAAGTTTTAACTGGAAAGAGAATAGGGCCGCATGTATGACGCTGGCATGCACAGATGCAAGGCGATATAATTGCATACAAGGCGTTTCAAAAAGCAGTTTATATTTAGTGGATCGATTAAAAAATAAACCGTTTTTCGGAAAACTGTGTATTGGTTACTAAATTTTATTTCTTAAAATAACACCTTTCAAATATAAATCATAGAGTTCACGGTATTCATTAAAGTAAAAGTACAATTTTTTGTTACGGCTAGGCAAGTAGATATGTTGATAGATGGCATTTCGTGACGGTAACCCGATACGGTACCAATTAGAAATGGTCATAACATCAGCGGATTTGTAGCGGTGAATGCTTCCAGAAATAAAAAAAAAGTTAAAAATCTGTTTTTTTCTACTGAATATTTCTCGTTTATTGATTTCATTCATTTCTGATCATTTTACATTGGAGTTTACATTTTATATTGACATTTACTTTATGGACTGAAATGGTAAAAATATAAATGAATCAATTTTTTTAACAAGTTGAAATTTGTGCATTTTTATAGTAAAATTTTGTGGTAGGCTGCTTACATACATATATATATGGATCATTACTTGGTTGAAACGTGTC
The DNA here is from genome assembly GCA_019455685.1 of Philornis downsi. Lineage (NCBI taxonomy): Eukaryota > Metazoa > Arthropoda > Insecta > Diptera > Muscidae > Philornis > Philornis downsi. Next base: position 2,831,946 of record JAHXMU010000055.1, on the reverse strand, counting down.
ACAGTCCTCGCAGACCACTGTTTTTGACAATACTGTTAAAAAATAGTAATGAAGTAAGAGTAAATCACCGGATGCATGCCAACATTTTCATGGAAATATAATTATTTTTCGCAAACATGAAAGATATGCAATTTATTTTAAATCGATTTTCATGTAGTCGTCATACAAATACGTCGCCATAACTCTAAGTTCTGCGTTTTCGCATAATATGTATGCTGATGATGTAGGACTATTTTTAATATAAAAAAAGTCCACTTTGGTTTGTTTAATTTGAGTTAGATTTATTTACGCAACCGACAGTGGCGCGATGATTAGTACATGCGACTGCCGTTCGCATGATCGCGGGTCCATTCACCCATTATTTGAGTTGGTCTATCAGCTCGTTGCTTATGACGAACACTTCTAGTAGTCGATAAGTAAGCGACAAGCCTATTAAATACAGGGTGGCCCAAAATGACCGAAGTGGCGTGAATTGCTTATAACTTTTAATTTAAGACATATTTTTTTAATTTTTTTTTTAAATACAGTAAATTTATGGGGAATATTTTTAGATTAGTTATTAAAAATGATATCCCGCAAGTGGTGGCCATTTTCTGCTCCGCACAAATGTGCTCTTCCCAACACATTTTCCATGACTTTTCGCAAAATTTCCGGTGTTATGTTGTTAATTTCGTCTCGAATATTGGATTTTAATTCGTCAATAGTCCTGGGCTTATTAACATAAACTTTCCCTTTTAAATAACCCTAAAGTCCATATTCAAAATTGGAATATGGAATTTAATGGGTAGTAAGTGAATAACTAAGTATTAAATGTTGTTTAAAAACAGCATTTTAAACGTATACTTTTACCCAAAGTCCTTACGCTCTGGCACAAAAATGTGCAAATTTTCACAAAATCCGTGATAAATCTCCAGGTTTTTGCCAAACAATACTTTAACCATGAAAACTATTTCAACTCGCAGAAACTAGATATGTACGGTTCTACATTTTTCAATTTCAAAAGTAAAGTTAAATATACAATACACATAAAGCTATGATTTCAATGAAGCTTTTATTTCATTATAATGTCATTTAAATGACCGTCTCTAGATTGGTTGCAGCAGTGGATCCTTTACAGTTCGTTTTCGAAAAACTACGGCGTAATGACACCTCCAACCAATAATGCGCACCAACCAGTCACTTTTTTCGGATGCAATGGCTTTCCGCAATCACTTCTGAGTTCTCCTACCCCTTATGCGACTATTTTGCTTGTTGAGATAACTACCGAGTGAGAAAGAAAAGAAAATTTTGTTCGATTGAAAGCCCACATTTGAATCACCACTTTTGTAGTAAGTCTTAACTATTTTTACGCCTTCATATTCGTCAGTTGAAAACCTTTCACTAAATAAATAACACTCAGGTATTTAAGAGCTAACAGCCTTGCTAGACCGCAGCTTTTTTTTTTTTTGTTACCATAATAGAGAGAAGAGTGGTAATCCAGTCAATTTTCATTCGAGAACTAAATTTAGCAGAATCATGACGTGTCCTAATTTTGGCTCAGTTCTTTACAGCTGCGTGGATAATATGAAGCTAGGAATATGTGGGTTGAATGATTCATTTATATTATAGGTACCAGAATGTTTCTGGTTAGTTGATCGGCCTTTCTCAAGTTTCGTCTAGCAGTACAAATTAATACAGAGAGCTGTATCTAGATAATTGCAGGCTACTGACTGAAAATTACAAGGAAAAAGACTTATTTTCAATAATCCTTTGGTTTTATGGAAGGTTCTAAAAGGGGCGCGAAAATGCGGACTATTTTCGTTCCTAGCCGGTAATTTATTAAACATTTCACCTTTTCCAAATTATTCTAAATTTAATGCAACTGGATGAAAAATATGGATCTAAGAATATATGGATGAAATCGTAATTTGTGGCGGAGGTGCCAAAAGGGCTTTGGTTAATCGTTGATTTTCTAAAATTTTGCCACGCAACATCAACCAAAAAATTGGGGTTGCTATGATTGAAATAGGAATTCCAAGCACCGAATTGAATTTCGGAAAATTTCTTAATTTATATGGGAAGCACCAGAAGAGTTGTGCAATCTGACAAAATTGGCTGTGATAAATTTTAAGAAAATTTTCGAAGATTTATCGCAGTTATCGCTTTTACCATCCAGCCAGTCGGGCAGACGGACGTAGCTCAATCAACTTAAAGAGTCATAAAACACATTTGGTTAAAAGATACATGATTACTTTGGGTGTTACTTTTTTCGTATCAAATGATATATACTTTCAGTATTTTGATTGAGAATACAAGAAGGAATCTGTCCAGCTCAATGCGATGTTATAAAGACTGAACTATTGCGTTCTCGTTTGGCTTGTTTGAATATAGAACCATTCTAAAAGTAGTAATAAAAGTAAATAGTTGGGATTTACTTTTATTACCATTTTTAGAAGTGATTGGGGTTTACTTGTATTACTATTTTCAGAAAGACCGAATTTGGCGTTAGTCCATATTATATACTTTTACAAATTCTTTATTTTTATACATATTTTATTGCATATTTTATAGTACTTAGGCTACAGATAAAAGATATTCGAATTTTAAGTTTAATCCACCAAAAAAATATAGAACATGATCTTGTCGCAGAAAAGTTGACGTTATGTCAAATATCATAAGCTTCTAAAGCATATGAATGTGAATTTATGAGAAGTTCCATAATTTTAGCATTACATCTGCATTCGTAAGGATCCTTTCTCATAACTTCTATGTAAATGTAATTATTACTACCCATGGAACCACTTCGGGACCAAACATTTTTTGGATACAATGGGAAGTGCTTCAATTTCTTTTTGCTTATTATGTCCCTCTGACCATCTGGCTTTTATTTTTAGAATAAATTCCCTGATTTTGCTTACCGCATTTTTCATACCATACCCAATTAACCGCCAGTTGAAGTATTTAAATTACTCCAACAACCTAACCAGCTCCCAGAGTGGTGTCTTCTCAAGGATGTTCTGGCTGTTGGCTGGTGCTACTGCATTAAAAGATACCAACCACAACATAAATTTTCAAGATTAATATGAGCGTTCAACCAAACTCAAGAAGGTGTCATATAAACAAAACTGCTGGAATCTCGAAGGAAGGAAGAAGGAAAATGAAGGCGACAAAAGTGTTGATGTCATTCGTTATAGGATATCGTATTACCCAGTGACCTTCACACCTATAAAAAAAATTTGTATTTTTGCTTTATAGAATATGCAAATTATTTAAAGGAGTTTCAAAATACATGTAACGCCCATAAACCAAAAATAAAAACATATTAAACAATCTAGTATTGGCAAGCTTTCAATAGTTAATTAAACAGAGACCTCTCAGTAACCTAAAGACATAATTTCTTAGCTTTAAAGGGCGGGAAACTCTTCTCAAAACCAGTGCATTTAACTTATACCATTGTGGACTTAGCCTCAGCCTTGTAAAATTTGCTGTTGATATCTTCGAGATGTATTTTTCAAGCCCAACATATGTGAGTGTCGGTTTTATTAAATTTCATTTTTCTCTGGATTTCAGCAATTTTCAGCAGTTGCTTTTATGCCAGCTTCTTCTTTTGGGTGTATTCCATAAGAGCATTTATTTTCATAACCATTTACCATAAGGAAGTAATAAATTTTAACAGACGTCAACACATGTAGGGAATTGTATGCAAAACGCTTTTATTTTATATTTGTTTTTTAGTTTGTAAAAAAAGCAAAAACCATACGTAACAGTCTGACATACAAACAGGCATTCATGTTTAGGCCTGGTTCCATTATAACTTCCAGGGAACAGCACAAACCGAGCAAATTCAAAAAGGCAACACACAGCTACAAAAAGACATTGAAAGTTAAGCTTTAAAATATCGCTTTGGAATCATATTGTATCGTAGTATGTACCATATATTGTACTCGTATCATACTATAAACCTAAGCAATTTAGACAGAATGATGATGGCAATAAAGCCAGAAGGTTGTCGGCATTTCAAAATGTATATGCATGTGAATCTTTGTGCTCTGCCATAAGCTTTTAGCAAAACTGAAATTCCCATAAAAAAAGACGGTGCAAAACAAAAAACAACAAGAAACAAAAAAAATTTGTGTTTCCATGCAGCTCTTATGGCAAATGTTTGATGGGAGTCTACAAATATAACTTCTGACATTGATTTGTTTCTCGCAGACACACATATTGTTCTGTGCAAGCGTACGAAAGTGCAGAGAAGCAGCAAGAGCAATAACAACTAAATGCTATACATTTGAAAAATCTGTGCCATGAACCCTAAAAATAGTTTATGTTCTCAACATTTTGCAGCATCCCAAAATTATGCAATATTTTAGTGTTTATTCGGTTTCTTTATTATTATGAAATGTTCATAATCAAGTTATGCCATAATTTTAAAATATTCATTTTATGAAGATTGCATGAGTTATTTGCTGTTTATTTTCTTGGTAAAAATAATGAAAATGAATAATAGCATTTTTATAAGGCTAAAAACTTTGTAGCAATTTGAATGGTAAATGAAATTTTATACGAGGAAATAAGCATATATAAGAAAAATAATGGATGAATCATATTTTTAACCTAATTTTTACATAACACTTGATCTTGAGGGTTAAAATAAATAATCATATGATAGAAATATTAAGAGAACAGGTCATTTGATTCTGATATGTCAGATTTTTTACTACTACAAAAACTTGAAGTTGCTCGAAAAGTGCGAACAAATGCAATTTCTGACTTATATAGAAAGAACTGAAAAAACTGAATCTTTCAAGAGCTCACCTTAAAATTGGTAGTGAATATTGAAAAATGCTACCAAAAATTATTTTCGCAAAAACAAAAAAAATTAAATCGATTGACACTTCAAATTTTTTAACATTCAGGAAAAAATTATTGGAAGTACCAAGTATTTTATGGCCAATAATGCCATTTTAGGTAGATTGAGCTAATATGTTCATCTGTCTGCTTAACAAATCAGGTAGCTGCCCAATAGGTAGACGCGATACTGCCACAAAACTTCATAAAATTTTTCAGAACCTGACATGGTAAGCTGTCTAACTGGTAGACTCGATACTGCCACAAAACTTCATAAAACAGCGTAATATTTTGCGAGATCGTAGTTGAGGATTATAAATGGACAGTATCAATTCGGCCTTTCTTATGCCTCCTATAAAAATTGGGTGATTTTCCTAAATCCAGTTCTTTTAAAGGCAGACTTTAAAGACCTCAATTTTCGTCCAATGTATTGTCCTATAATGTATGATAATATACACGTATAACAAAATCTGATCCATTTAACCAGAACGAGTATATTCTTAGGTTCATAGTTAGTTCATAAGTTTATTGGATTTGAGTGTTTTTCAAGTAGGTTTTCGGAATAAAAACGGAAGACACTCCCTCTTGTATTTACCATACGTAATTACCTATTTATATATAGTTTCGTATATTCGTATGATAAACTTAGTTCTGAGTATGGAAATGGACAGTATCGTCGCACCCCTTCTTGTATCTTCCATACAACTTGACCTATTTATCAAAACTTAACTTTCCTCCTGTGATCCCTAATTCGTGATTCGTAACTCGTAGAACTATACTGCTTGATAAAAACGGATGAAATCGATCGGATAACCGTAATCTCTCTGATACCTCTCATGCAAATTAATTAAAATTGTTGTGCTAATGTCTTTCATTCGATTGCTGTAAATACAGTTGAATAAAATTGGGTGAAGAAGTAGCAGCTGATTGAATGCAGCTGGGGCAAATGGACCGTTGTTGTTTTTGCTACAATCAATTTGATGTGATGATCGACATTGGATCCGGTTGGAAATTTTTAGAGTAGGTTGTGGACTGTATTCTGGGATTGAGGTATTTTTCTGTACCGCTGTGAAGACAAGTCGACCTGCTGATGAATGTTATGGCGCCTTTTAATCAGATAATTTCTCAAAGGATTTGAGAAATTATTTGTTTGAAAGTTTGAAATAAAAGAAATTATGAAATTAATTTCAATTCAGTGTAAGTATATTTGGAAAGCTGTGATGCTTACCGCTTGAACTGTGCAGAGTAACTACTTTTTGGTTTTACAATTTATGGTAGTTACAAGTGTAATTTCTGGCTTTCGTTAAATATTATCTGACATTTTCCTTATGAACATTTCACAATATCTTTACCCCAAAGAGGGCAAAAAAGGTAGCATAAAGCACAATTTGATTTAATCTTACATTAGGTATGTTCATGGAACGTTTGCAAATTCATTTTTAAAATCATTTTTAATAAGTTTTGATAAAAAAAAAGACAAGAAGAAACATTATTTTTAACAAGTTTTGGTGAATTGTTGCTCTGGCTGTATGTCATGTGACGCCGTCTTGTTGAAACCACATGCCCTCCACATTCATTTCTTCAATTTTAGGCACGAAAAAAAATGGTTATCATTTCACGATACCGAACATCAAAATCCACACCACACAGTGACACGTTGAGGATGCATTTGCTTCTCGTGAATCACTCGAGGATTTTCCTCACCCCAAATGCAACAATTCTGCCTATTGGCGAAGCCATCAAGATGGAAATGGGCCTCGTCACTGAAGATGATTTTATCGACAAAATCAGTATTTTCATGTTGCTTCTCCAATACCGAATTAACGAACTCCCTTTGCTGTCCGTGGTCAGCTGGCTTCAGTTCTTGAGTCAATTGAACTTTGTATGCATGAAGATGCAAATCTTTCGTCAAAATTCGCTGCATAGTAGATTTGGAGACACCAATTTGCAGAGCTCAGTGTCGAATTGAGGTGGACATCTGCTCAGTGTCGAATTGAGCGACATCATCACATACAGCTGCGACATTTTCGGTCGATCGACCTGGTCGAAGGCACGTTGTTGTCTTTACATCATTAACAGACCCAGTTTTGGCAAATTTATCCATTAATCTCTTTACAGTTGACTCTTTGGAGCATTATTGTGACCCCAAATTGATCGCAATTTGCAAACGCAAAACTTTCACCATTTTTGTAAAAAAATTTCACAATGAGAATGCGTTGTTCATTAGTGTAGCGCTCCATTTTTATTAACCTCGTACCTTCTACTAGCAAACAATAACAATTGTTGAAATATCAAACAATGACATATCGAATGGCGCCAAATTTAAATCTTGCGTTCTTGTTTGTACACCCTTTACAACAGTATAAAGTTCGACATTAGAAAACATACATTCCGAAAACTGATTTTTAATGCCAATTTCAATAGCGTTTATCTCGAGAACGTATTAATTCTAAAGTGAAATATATCACAAATTATCATAATATTATCTAGATATGTCTGCCGGAAACTGAGACAGCCTCTGCCTTTGACTGATGTCTTTTACTGTCCTCCCCTTTCTTTCACTTCATTGTCAGAACTTGGTTATCAGTTCAACCTAAGATCATGTGTGTGGTTTGTAAAGTTGATACGGTTAATAATCTAATCATTCTGCCTAAAAGCTTAAAAGCCGCATTATTTGTATGTCGTCATTTAAGGACAATATTTTGCATAACCACAAATTTATTAAGTCTATATGATTCGTATGTACTCGTATGTTTGCCAATTTGCTTAGACATGATATAAATTTAACTTTTGACATTATTGAAACTGGGAAAAATTAATTATATCCTCCCAACGTCAAATAATTGTCTTATGCAAAACACTTGCAATATTTCATTTGTACTTGGCAGTTGTCAATTATTTACAATAACAAGTAATATTAAGTATTTTCCATTAAATTCTGCACATTTCCAGGATCATAAAGAAAGCTTACATTTAGGTTTGGCCTCATATAATATTGAATTTACCACATAAACTTGGATGGATTTTACTGATATGTCTTCGAAAGATATACAAGTGAATGTATTCCCACTCGAGTAGTTTTGATGAACACCGTCAATGTATTCTCATTTTGTTGTTATACAATGTTAGATAATGTCTACTTAGAGATACGATTGTATATACGAGTATGGAATAGTATCAATAGTAAATTCATATGTACATGCATTATGCATAAGCTAAATTTAACTTATTGCATTTTCTCGGGCCCAAGAGAGAGAGAGAGAGAGAGAGAGAGAGAGAGAGAGAGAGAGAGAGATAGAGAGAAAGATAGAGAAGGAGAATTTCATCTATGTTTTTGCATAATTTACCTTCCTCTAGTCATGTTTCATACACTAAACAAATAGAGATTTAAGTACTGTAAGGATATGTGTGTTGGTGTGGATGTAAACAGATCTAATGTGATAGCTCTACGGTTTTGTATGTACTCACATATACAGGCATAGGCGTAGTGTATGTTTATCTTAAATGTAATTAATGCTTATTTACCTACCACTCGTGCAAGCGTAAACACCCAAACCTACATGGATTTACTATGACCGATTGCAAATGTGATAAAGCATTAGAAAGTCTACAGGAGAATTTGTGCTTTTTCCACTTGAGCAGGATTGCAGAACTAAAAGAATCGATAAATGCAATACAATCATTACGACGATGGCCGGCGTGAAAGTTAAGTTTCGATAATGTAAAATGCAAAAACATTTAGATGACAGAGAGTAGAAAGCTGCCACAGCTGTCACCTATAGTCATCACATGATGGTTATCGGAAATTTACTTTATAATAATGTATAACAACGGAAATTAAGTTCTAGTTCGATAGAGCCGACCCCAGGTTTATTAATTTTATAGAAAGAAATTGTGGAAGTGAGGGCTCTGATAATGTCAATACTCATTATAATGTCAATACTCGTTATCACATCCTTCACATGCCACAATTTCTTTCCGTAATATATTCACATTTCGGTTCTCCCGATGCTAGAACTTGATTCCCATTGATATATATAGGTACATTACTATATAAGATATATGACGGGAATGTCAAACATTTACTTTTGGAATTTCAAAAAAGCTCATTTTTCACATTGCAGAGATATCTTTGATCCTACAATAGACCAAGTGGGGACAAAAATTACTTTTCGTACAAATCTACCACAATTCTTAAGAGATTTGAAGTCAGCAATACAAATTTTGTACAGAACTTCAACCAACACACTTTTCTGTAGTTGCAGAAAACATTCGGATTTAAAGCACAACAGAAGTAAATTTTATTACACAATAATTTGGAGAAAAAATAAATTAATTTATAAAATTAAAATTAATTTAAAATTAATTAAATTAAGATTAGTTTATAAAATAATTTATAAATATACTTATTTCCAAAAATTTCAAATTTTTCTAACATCCTGCACTAAAAATGGGTTGGAGAAACCCATTTTATGGCTAAGAGAATTGTAAAGAAAATTGGCAATTGTAAAAATTTGCATTCAGTTTGGTGTTAGACAAATGTGATTTCTAAAAAATGCCAGGATTTGCAGGTACTTCTGTGACATATTCCAATATTTTATGAAAACTTTATGTCCTTCTTCAAAACGTTGTTGATTTAGAGAGATCGAGAAGCATATTTGAAGAATGATTCATTATTAAGTGTGGACGTAAGTATGAGTTCATTTCATAGCCCTCTAGCTTACGCATACACTTTATACACTGCACTGTCTCCTATGTCTTCCAATTCCATGGTTTGAATCTCTCCAATCATCATTAGTACATACGTTGTAGTCTGCATTTCCGTGTTTGAAATGTGTCTATGAACAATAAGATTTTGGCAATTTTGCCCATGAAACGCCACATTAGAGTGAGTAGGATTGAAGCATCGTAATAGTATTGGTAATTACGCGCATGTGAGTGTATACCAGTCACAAGTGTCTAACTCGGTCGCAAGAGTTTTCCCAAATTTCTAGTCATGCATCTGTTCTGTGCATTTTTGGGATGTATAATGCGCTAAAGTGCTTTTCAGTTTTTCCTTCTATTTGCTTACATCTTTGGATCCATCGGTGTGGATGTGCATATGTCCATGTAATGATGTGTCCATGTGAACTCATATTGACGCGTCCACAGCTATATACATGTGCCGGATTGCCGTTGGCTTTGCTTTGGCTGGCTAGTGGGTGGGAGTGTTACATTTTGCAATTTGTTAACCCCAGGGATTTCCTTGTAAACTCAACACTACAACCAAACGGCAGCAACAGTAACCACTACACCGAAAAGTATATACAGCTAGGTGTAGTATTAAATAAACAGCCTTCATTTAACATGGGGGTGAAAAGACGGCAGGTATGAAAAGTGAGTGCTTAGCTAATTTCCATGAAATTAATATAAATTTTGTATCAGCTAAATAACTCTAAGTCATAGCATACATGTTAGGGATGCTTTTTGGATGAAAAATATGGCATACTTGTTGGGTTTTTATATTCGGAAATAAATTTTATATTCATATACAAAACTTTAAAACTTCGTATTGTTTTAACAATGCCAGGCCAAACAATCTGGAAAGTTTCAGTTCGTAAAGCTTCTTCTTCAATCTTTAAATTTGACTGCAACATTATGACGCATCATGGTATTATATAAGGATACATTCGATCTGCTAAAACTCTTAAAAAGCAAAATTTTTGATTTGTCAATTTCAAAACGGCATAACCTTACACAGTGCATTCTCTCGATTTTCGAAAAAAATACGGCCCAATGACTCCTTCAATCCATAATGCGCACTAAACAGTCATGTTTTTAGTATGCAATGGCATTACTACAAGCACTTCCGGGTTCTTCAAGCCCCATATGCGACTATTTTGCTTGTTGACATAATATCGAGTTACAAATGAGTTTAATCACCGAAGAACATTTTGTTCCAAAAATCAGCATTGAAATCCTGTTGCTGTAGCAACAGCCGACTGGCCAGCCGGCTGCAGTCGGTGCAAATCCAAAAGCAAAATATGCCATAATGAGACATAAGATAGCCCCAATTGCTGAAAACGCCGTAGAAGCGACAAATTTGGATTATCCGCCACACTTTCACTAGCAGAAGCGGTATTTTCGTCAGTGATATTTTTGGGTTGTTAAAGATCCATATTCGTAAATGGCAAAACTTTCAGTAAATAAATAACACTTCAGATGACACGTATTTAACAGCTGATAGCCTTGCCAGACCGACGGTTTTAAAACTACTAAATGGATAGCCCTGCATATGTGATCAAAATAGACAAACTTAGTAGATATTTCCATTCAAACGAATTGAATTTGCATGAAATTTGTGTTGACATTACACAATTTTTGTTACATACAACTTAAGAACAGAGATATTTAATTAAAATTATTATTTTTTTTACGAAAAGTTTAGATTTCGTATACAAACATTGGGGGCCGTTCCACTTAGTTCTAATAGCCCTAGATTCTCTTCGATGCATCAAAACATTACAAATCTCCAAGCTTTCAGTTATCAGAATCACAGCGCAGAAGCTAAATCATTTTGCTCTATCGAAACTAAAATGTTTTCCGAAAATGTTACACCTTATTCGGAAAATCAAGAATTTTGAATACTTTTCACGTAGAAATAAAAGTGGTTAAAGCAAGAATAATACAAGGAAGTATAAAACAGTTGCAATGTTCTGAAATATCATAAAAGCTACGCAAGCTATTACAGTCAAAGTAGACAATTTTCGAGAACTTAAATATAACTTTGCAAAAATATTCGGAGGCAGTCTGACAGAGAGTACAAACACACTTTAAAAAAGTTATTTATTATTATTTCTAAGCCCACGCCACGATTGGGGCCGCGCAGTTAGCGGACGCTTATCCTGACCATTTTTTTTCCTTGACTACAACCTCTATTATTTCTCCTTACAAATTATAAGAGTTTGGACGTTTCTTTCCCATATCTATTATTTAATACAACATGTTATTTTTAGCCAATGAACAGTGAAAGGAGACATTGTTGAAGAAAACTCCAAAAATGTAAATTTTTGTAAAAAAAAATCGGCATTTATTCGTGCATCACCAAGAATGAAAGGTACACCAAGTTTACAATTGCAGTTATAACACGGTTATAACAGTTTATTAAACTATGCTACAAAATAAGGTTTCCGCTGTAAATCATTTATCATCACTTATCTGACGTTAAGTCAGTGCAGCATCAAACGTATTATGGGTCGCATTCTATGGTGGACATGAATGCTTCGACCCATCCAAAGTTACTACCAGAACTAGAGTCAAAAGCTCTATCAAACAAGAAGCCAATCTACCAGTTGAACTTTTAATCTTTTTTCTTTTAAAGTCAGCAAAAACAAAGGATCACCTAAAGAATCATTAAATCTTGGCGAATTGTCTCTAAAGTCTAAGGTTTCAAGTTTTGGTGACATGTTCGAGTATTTCAAATAGCACAAGTTAGCGCACCAAGTGTGCTACAATGAGAAATCCAAATAACTTTTTTAAATCCATGTATTTCTTTTGTCAAATTATACACAACACAAAGAGTATTGTATAGAAAATTCAATTTAATTTATATATCTAATTGTTTTTGAAGATGATAGACCGTAAATGACCTCCGTGCCCATTCACACATATGCGACACCAGATCAGAATTTCTTTTTTTTTACGGTATGGTCTCAATTATTGTTTTAATGGACTGCTTCAATCCAGCCAAAAAAACTCCTTCAACATTTTTAAATAACGATTCCCATTGGTCCCCGTTTTGTGTTTGTGGAACGATTTGTGCACCACCCTATATTTGGGGAATGCTGAGAAGAAAATTGGCTTCCTATCTGAAGCCGTAAAGGAAACAATCTAGCGGTGTGATAGCATAAGGTTGTTGGCAGTTTGATTTGTTATAAAACTACTGCTACCTCCTAAAGAAATCACTTATTATCGGATTGTTCGGAAAGTTCGTACGGTTAACTCGTTAGTTCATCATACGTCACGCACTCGTACGTCTCATGACGTAGAGTTCCTTCAAACACTATCATAACTTCCTCCCACCCCTTCTCTAAACTGTTTACTATTGTTTACTTATGTTGTCGTTCTAGTCGCGATGTATATGTTTCGTTCATCAGATCTGATGAACGAAACATCTACTGGCGGCTGCTCCGTAACGGACGCTCCCAGATCAGGACGACCAGAAGAAATTCTTTCCAAGGAGGTGAAAGATTTAATTGGATAAGAAATAACAAGACGCGATTTCTGAAGAATCTCTTCACACGGGGGTGAAAAATAGAAATTTGAACTTCTCCCAACAAATCAAACGATTAATGCGGACTGCTGTATCGCACAATTAGATAAATTGAAGGCGGCGCTGCAAGATAAACGGCCGAAGCTCATCAATCGGGGAGACGTCATCTTCCATCATGACAACGCCCGCCCTCACACTGTCTTGCGGACCCCTCAGGAACTGTCAGAGCTTGGGTGGGAAGTTTTACCTCACCCACCGTACTCTCCAGATTTCGCCACATCCGACTTTCACCTATTTCGTAGTGTCGAGCAATCACTTGAAGGATTTGAATTTCCATAAAGAATTGAACTCTTTTTTCAGAGAAACCACGCGAATTTTATGAGAGAGGAATTAAAAAGCTCCAAGAGAGGTGGCAAGAAGTTATTAAAAAATGGGAATATTATATAATAGATTAAAATAATTGTTTTCTTGTATATAAATTTGTAAACAAATTTCTTTTAAAAAAAGAACAAATTTTTGGAATAATTGAATTTTGTTCAATTCCAGTTTCCTACCATAAACGTGGAAATATCTGAAAAAAATCCTCATATTAATAGCAAGTCGATTAATTTTTAGCGTTGCACATCTGAGAGAATTTTCAACCATTCAAGTGAGTCATAAATAAAGTTTATAAAATAGCATATAAATATATATTTAATACATAATTTTTCCATTAGTCCATTCCCGCCAGAGAAATGAGATTTAAACATTTGCCGAAAGTGTATATTTCGTTATTAATAAGATCTAATTTCGGCCATATTGCTACCGAATAATCATCCCAGCAACTACATTCGGGAAGATTGTCATGGCTGTTGAAAGTTCTTTGATGATGTTTTCACTGTGGAATCGAAACTGTAGCCAAACACAAAAATAAAAATATCTCTCTATAATATGATTGACTTGGCATTATTTGACACTCAGCAGTATTGTAGGCAAGTCCAAGTGCTAAATCAGAGATCTTGTAGATCATAACAATACTTTTGGGGATTAATAAGTAGTGAATCGCTTCCCATTGTTGGATCACACAAGTAGTAACTTTTACGTGTTTCCCATTTTTTAGGAATGAATATGGAATTTGTCGATATCTTCTGGTATGAATCTGTACATATAAGATAATTGTGAATATTAACTAAGTTGTAAGTGGATGGATATTACGCTTCATTATTAGGTAAGATATTGAATCAACTCACTGAATCATTGAATCTACTTCAAGCCATCCAGATATGCATTTTTGGTACTCATGGCGAGATGAAGTTTCAAGTCTTATCTTGGATCATTCTATTCCTTAATGCGAGATAATTTTACAAAATCCTCTATAATCTTCAGTTAAGGTTTTTCAATAAGTAGCAAATCGATAAACTCCAGACTGCAACTACATCTTCGACGTTGTATAAATTTAGGACGACATTTGCTAACATATTTCCTTTACAAAAGCATCAATTTTATCAACTTCGATTCATCTGACTTCAAAATATTTCTCAAGTGGTTGTATGTACTGCCACAGCGTTTTTCCAATTTACATTTATTTATTACTGACATCTTTAAACTTTTCACGAAACATAAAACGCAGCCAACCGATTACAATACATTTTATGTTACCTATGTTTATGGATAATATTTCGATGTACGTTTTTTCGACATAAACTGCTGTCAAAATAAGTTCGAAAAAATTTAAAATATATATAACCGAAATAAAAGATATTGTTCTTTAAAGTTATTTTTATTGTCATTTTCGTATTTAGACGTTCAAAACACATTTACGAAATTGTTCTTACGCTCTACCAGAAACAATTGTTGGTTATATTTAGGATTATTGCATACATTTAGGAAGATTGCGATTGCGATTTGTGGCATATTTGAGGGGGGCTAAACTTCATTCCTTGCACGAAATATTTTGAGTAGGTGATCATAAACATTTTACTGTTACCTTACGGAATATACCACCATCGTCCATTTTGTGGCAAATACAATCGCCTGTAAGTCTTCACGTGTACACACATGTTTATCTAAGTTTTCTAGTTGCATGAAATTGTTTGAAAATCCCAAAGTTTGCTGTCCATCCAACGGCTGCCGTTTGGCCCCCTGCAGCAATGTGGCAATTAAAGCGGATTTATTTCTTACTTAACTCAATTTCCAAAAGTGATGTTTTATATTTGATTTTCTCCTGCACTATTCCACACATTACTTCAATACTTTCCTTTTCCTCAGTATCTGTTTTGGGAAATCTAGAAACAAGTGGTTGGTTTCGGACATATGCGGTTTTTTTGAGTTAGCAGACTCGTATCTAAATGAGGCTTTAGGAAAATAAAAAGGTAGGAAAATTCTCAATGTTTCCGGCGTAAAAGGGGGGTTTTCACCCCAGCTTCCATTTAGAGGAAAAGTACTAAGTCCGGCGACGCATCGATTTCTTTCTTGTGAACTATTAATTGCTATCGATTGTGTTGTACGAATGCAAGTTTGCTATGCTATTGATGAATTTGTGGTATAGTACTATCGTATCCTTCTCCTTTAAAGGACGTTTACGAACTTTCCCAACTTAAGTGATAATGAACAAGTTTACATTTAAGGTTAATTTAGTCATTACTTTTAACATGTGGAAATGTACAAAACTTCAAAAAGTATCAATACCGCACGTTTCAGACACGTCTGTAACAGCTATCACCCTCGCCAATGACCCTCTGGTTTCCATCATCTTAAGGTTATTCAACTTTTGTGTGGGCAATGAACGTGCAGCAGACTCTAAAGATTAAAGCTGCAAAGGTACTATGAAGGTGAAGTTTATTTCTGTTAGTTGCTATGAATGAAACATCATTTTATTTTGGGAATTATTAGACATTGGGTAGTGGCACACTTTAAAATAAACTTTTTCAAATGCTAATATGAAATACCCTTAATCCTGATGTTCCGAAAGAATGGTATCAGCATATTTTTTATAAGATGGCAACTGCCATTAACCGAGTATTTGGGTGTAAAAAACTGAGACCAGAAAATTTTCTCCTTGCTTCTGTAGAAAAGGATGCTGCATATATGGTAGCGTTGCAGCCAATTGTAACGCGCGCTATGATGGATAACAAGAAAGAGAGCAAGTGAGTGTACAAAAATTCTAAAAAAAGATACAAATGAAGACTATGGAAATCTCATCCCGTGTACGCAGATTATTATGCAATTATAGACAAAGCAGTTTCATAAATTTGCTAGTTCCAGATGACGGCACAAATGCAGAAAGTCGGACTAGAATTGGCGTTTTAGATTGATTAGGACCGATCAACAACGAGATTAGAATGATCTGTAATATATATCTTCAGTAAAGATAGGCAAAAGTTATGCTGATACCAAACATTAGCAAATAGTGCGACGTCGTTAATGCACATTTACAGATTATTTGAAAAAATTTTTTTCAAAAAGCATTTATTTATTCATAAATTTCCACTTTATTTCCTTTATAGTAGTCCCCCTCAGATATAATACACTTCTGCCAGCGTTTCTTCTAATCCTCGAAACACTTCTAAAACGAGCTTTTTGGTATCGCCAACAGCTCCTGTTTCAATTTTTCTTTTATCTTCACAATCGTTGCAAAACGCCTTTCTTTCATCGGTGTCTTCAGTTTTGGGAAGAGGAAAAAGTCAGCGGGGGCCATCCGGTGATACGGTGGTTGAGGTACGATTGGGGGTTTGTTTTTGGCCAAAAACACACGCACAAGCATCGATGTGCGAGCTGAAGCGTTATAATGGTGCAAAATCCATGATTGGTTGACGAATTGTTTCGCGCAAACGGCGCATAACTTCAAGATAGTATTCCTTATTGACCGTACGACCGTGTAGCAAGAATTCATGCTGCACTACGCCATTGCAATCTAAGAAAACAGTGAGCAAAACCTTCTCATTTGACCGAACTTGATGTGCTTTTTTCGATCCCTTCTGGACGCCTCCAATGGGATGATTGATGATTCGTCACTAGTTGTGACCTGTTTGAGGAAATCTGGATCATCGTTGACGACGTTCAACAGTTAATGAGCGATGTCCATGCGACGTTGTTTTGGCTCAAAATTTAGCAATTTTAGAACAATCTTCGTTGCCGCACATTTTGTGCCTAAAACATCTGTAAAAATTGCTTGGCATGGGCCAAATGATATGTCAATATCATCAGCAACCTATCTAATAATGATACGACGATTATCCGAAATCATTTTCTTCACTGCTTCAATGTTTTCATCGGTTGTTGACGTTTTCGGGCGACCAGGACGAGCATCGTCATTAACATCTTCCCGGCCTTCCTTAAACTGATTATACCACAATTGAACTTGTGGTTTACTCTTAGTAGACTCGCCAAACGCCACAGTCAACATTTCATATGTCCTTGCACATTTAATTTCATTTTTTACACAAAACTTAATACAGTTTCTTTGATCCATTTTTTCGAATAGTTAAAAATCGAAGAGCACACCAAAACACGACTAACCTTTTTATCTGTCAAAAACAAACTGACAATCCAAAATGGCTGATATTGTCAACATATATGACAGACATGTGTACCAGCATAACAGAAAAAAAATGCAAAAATCGAACATACGAAGCTCACGAAATTTGAAAACCCCCGTTCTTTATATCACACCTCGTATATGGACACATCATCCCTAAAGAAAAATAACGGAATATGAACAGGACGTGATTGAGTGCATCAAACAGCATCGATTGCTTTGGTTGAGTAATGTTGTGCAAACAGACGCAAACACTCCAGTAAGAATAGTTTTCGAGAACAAATTCGGTGATCGAAGAAGCAGAGGGTAAGCATATCTCTTGTGGAAGAAGCTGGCCTTTTTTAATTTCATTAATTTTTATGCTTTATGTCGATTTTAGAGAATAAATTTGCAAATCGAAAATGAAAAATTATCAAAAGAAATATTTTAACATTTTGTTAAAAAAAAAAAGTGAAAATGAATTATATGAGCAGTACACAGTCATCGACGTAATTGAGCGCATCAAACCGCATCGATTGCTTTAGCTTAGTCATGTTAGGTAAATAGACGCAAACACTCCAGTACAAAAAGTTTTCGACAACAAACTCGGTGATCGAAGAAATAGAGGGTAAGCATATCTCTTTTGAAAGCAGCTAGCTTTTTTCATTTTTCATTTAATTAATTTTGAAAATAAAGAACAAATTTTTAAGATATGAAGAAATTGTAATTCCATCCTCTCGAGTGGTTTAATTTGCAACAAAGTCTGGAATTCCACTATCATTGGCGATGACTACGACTACGACAACGGCATAAAGCATAACCCACTTGATACTTTTCACAAACTAAACAAAAAATGGCAAAACGTCATGTACCAGAATATGAAACCAGAAGCTAGTTGAAAACAGTTTTATCTCCATGTTTTTCAATTTATAAATCTTTTTTCAACCATACCTGCCATCCGAACAGCAAAATTTTGCATTAAACTCTTTGTATTATTACTTAATTTCACTAGGCGTTTTTCTACAATGAAGTTACTTTGTTCAAAGATAGTTCTGGGTCAATTATAAATGAAAACTTACTGCCTATTCTCTAATATAGTGTTAAATTAACTTCTAATTGCCCACTTTTTTTTTTGGGTTAAGATGAATTTAACGGCCATTTGTAGCATATATTATGGATTCTTTTGTTTTCAAAATTTAGTTTATTGAACCATAATTTCATATTACATTAGAGACCCTTTTCGTATGCATCGATCTAACTAATTAACTCCCGTTTATGTACGGAAGCCAATCTATTCATGACCATTTCTACCACTCTTGGGTGTAATAAGTGGGACACAGAGCCTCACTGGAGCTTACAAAGTAATAAGCAATAAATTTTGCAAAAACATTTACTTAACGCTATACTACAAATCAGACAGGACGTGCTAATTACAGAGCAGATTTTGTTGGAAAAATTAACCCAACAGCCTATGAAGAGAAAAACTAAACGAGTACGGAATTTGAATAACAAAGAATTCAAGCTTCAGGAATCAGTGTGGGTCTACTCGAAATGAGGAAAAATCTCCCTGTTAAATTACCACACTGTGAAAACTTTCCCTTTGCAAAACACAAAGGACTTATGAAATGAAAACATTAATGTTTTTGTCTGAAAAAGATGGGAAAACAAGGCAGCATAAATGGATGTTATAGTTGAAATCACAGTAAATGACCACAGTATAAAGTACGAAAGAAGTTTTGGTTGGGAAAACATGTTACAAGTTAAAATTTGGTACTCAAGATCTGCAAGGTTTCTCTTTTTTTTTTTTTTGCAACTTATCTGTTTTATTGTTTTTCATTTATGGTATGAAGAAAAACTTTGGCCATAAACCAACAGACAAAATAACGTCCAAGCACATAATGTTGGAGACATTCGCGTAATACAGGCTCCAATCACAAATTAAAGACTATTAAGAAATTCGATACGCATCAAAGGACATTGCTAAATTTGTTTGATAACAAAACAGGAGGGGTTTCCCGGCAAGTCCTTTATGTCCTTTGTGGGGGCTCCTCGAATCGAACATAATAACCAAAATTCGAAAATTTACCTAAAAGTTCTTTATGGCATTGTTGTTTTCTCTCGAAAGGGGCCAAACCAGCAGGATGGACCACGAATAATAATTTTGTTGCTATTGCTGCTGCGGTTGTATTGTGCTAAAAGTTTTCAATCTGAACTTTGGTCACAGCAGAAAGCAGATACCAACAACAACATCTAAAAACGATGAAAACAAATAAATGTGAGCGAAAGAAGCAACAAAAATTTGAAAATAAAATTGTAAAATACTTGGCAACATTTGCTTAAAAGTGGAAATAGATTTTATTACAAAGGAAACACAGTAGTACTCCTCAAATGAGACCACCCACTTAATTTCATTTCAGAAGGAGCCCGTAAAATGAAGTGCACAGTGGGGCAGGAACACGATTTGTGGGATAAATTGAGCAGAATTTTACAATTGAAACTAAGAAGAGAGCTAACAATTTAGTTTTGATATAGAAATTGACACGCTCTCTAACCCGATTCAGTTCACTTTTGACAACTTTTGGTTTCTACATAGTTTACGAATTATGGTGCCTTAACATTTTGGTTTGCACGATCATAAATTTTATAATTTTAATGCCATGTTATCATGCAGATAACAGACCGGGAGAATGGAAAAAGATAGAACTTGGATTCCTTTGGTTGATTTCGGTACTTACGGGGGGAATCGAATCAAACGATGAAACTTTAATATCCTTTACTTACATTTTAAATGTGAGATTTTCTTTGAAGATTAAAAGTAGAAGGAAATAACAGCCGAAGTCCACGACAACACCTCTGTCTGCCATGGCATTCCCAACTATTCACAACAATATACGTTTTTCTTTTGCAATTACAAGGTTGGTTGAAGCGTCCTTTATAATTATATATAAATAGTTTATTTTAACAAAATTGTCAAATGTCAAAAATTAACTAAATATTATCAATGCAATTAAAATCAAAGCATTTCGATATAATTCAATGTAATTTTACATAATTCAACAAAATTTAAACTAATTCAGTATAATTCACATGATCTAATTTTGTAGTAAGACTGAAAGATTACAAGAGAAATGAAGACTAAAATAGGTTTTGAAAGTTTGGAATAGGTTATTTAAATATATTTTACGGAAATAATGCATATTATCAATTATAAATACTTCTAACTGATTTTGTGAAAAACCTGGTGTCATTCCGTCACCAATCTCTTTTGAAGGATATTTTGTGCGAATGTTAACTTTGCTAGTTTTGACACTAAAATAATTTTGTTACTTGTACTCTGACTTTTTGCCTTATAAGTGAGCATGTAGAGAATAACTTCTTTATGTACACGATGATTGGAATCTGTTCGGGTAAAATTCCCACTTATGCCTTCATGGCAAAAGTGTAACACTCAAAAGGAATCGTTTGGAGTGTCAACCATCCTTTGACCAAATGGGCTTCATAACTTTCTAGGTCGATTAACTGATAACTGCCGTAAATCTTCTTGAAACTTCTTAAAAAAAAAAAACTATAAAAGGTCTACATCAATTCAACCTCTTTTTGAATCCTTTCACACAATTTTTTTCGATCTTCAGAAATCCATTCTCTTTCCTGCAATTTCTATTTAGTAGAAAGCAGTAATTGACCCTTTTAGCCCAAATATTCTTAGACTCTTAGAAGGTCTACAAAAGTTCATCCCCTTTTGATTACTTTCACACAATTTTTTCAATCTTCAAAAATCCATTCTGTTTCCTGCAATTTCTATTTAGTGGGAAGCAGGAATTGACCCTTTTAGACCAAATATTCTTAGACACATTTCTTTTAAGAATTTGTATCCAATTCAGTAAAATGTGGCATACACGTCCACGAACAAAAGTGGACGTTGTCAAATTGATCGATTTGGCAAAATTTATTTCCTCTCCTCCACAATTCAAAGATTGCTGTAGCTCATAGTTTTGTTATTTGTGTTATGTTATCATGTTTGCTAAAATTCGCAAATATCGACGTTATAAACACGTGCCTTCAGGTCCGGAACGGCGAAATTGGCTGCACAGCTACGCCCCTTGGGTTACCATAAGTAGAAATTTTTTGATTTGGCAAAAGTCTACGGCCCTCTGTTATTTTTGAGCAGAAGTCCCGAATGGTGAAATGGAATGCACAGCCACGCTTCTGAGGACACCACACGTAAAGATTTGTTTACTTTACAAAAATCTATTATCCTCCCTTATTTTCAAGTGGAAATCTTCGATATTTTATCATTTTGCTTCTTTTATCATGCTTTAATTCAGATAATTTTTGATAGATGCCTTTGTTGCTTCTGGGACTCATCATACTTTTGCACCAACGCAAATAGAAATTAGGCGAACAAGTCAGTTCATCTGAGTGAAAATTCTATACTAATTTTTAACATCGATGAAAAATAGATTTCACTTAGATGACTCTGCGCAAAAGGACATAAGAGGTATGCACATATTTCGTCAAAGCATCTTTATCTCTCTGTGTGGCAGTGCGTCAGTCTCTTAATGCTGTAGACAAGAGAAGCTCATGATATTATATATCTATATATATCAATAAAAAATATAGTGAAAATTATACACAACAAAGAATTACATACAGAGAACGCATTTGTCTCTGGCGTGTTAGCGTTCATCCTTAACAAAATTCACTCCAAAACAAATGCGGCCTCTGTCTGTAATTCTTTTCTGTATCCCCCATATTGTTTTAACGCACAATTCATACTCCACAAACAAGAACTACAGATAGAGACCGCGCTCTGGAGTGAATTTTGGTAAATCTGAACGCCAACTTAAGAGCATAAGTTTGTACGATCACGCTCTTTTTCGCTATATGGAACTTTCTTTAGATTTTTATAATACCAAATGCGATTGATTTGAAATGCTAGTACTACAATCTATACAAATATTAACAAAAATATACAAAATTAGGGAGATGTTGACAAAGAGAGTGGGCAAGAAAGCAGTATTAACTTGTTCTCTGGCCGCTCTAACAGTCTCAACTTTCAATCCAGAGAGAAATTAGGTCTCTGTGGTTTTCCGATAAAAGCATAAAGTTGGTTCGCAAAAAAGCATTGCAGTGGTCACCGCTAAAAAAATTAGATCAGTATCTTTTAATGGAAATTTAGAAAAGATTTTGTTAATGCTTTCTAAAAAGCCTATTAAATTCCAACTTTGATATTTATAAACCGCTCTTAAATTTCTTACAGCATCATATTGGTTGAGAAATGGTACACTTATATTCATTTTTGCAAATTTTCGAAGCAGTTTTCATTAACATTTACTAAACACCATTACTTACAAGATATATTTTCTTCGATTTAGACATCTGCTTTTGATTATCACGACAAAATTGTGATTTGACATGATTTCGGATTTTATATAAGTAACTTTCTGGTGGTTCTTTGCTGAAAATAAAATTGTTGAGTAGCTTCGATTTGAACACTAGACAGTCTGTCTGTCCATAAGACCGAGCAGTTGTTTATATACGGTAAGAATTGCACTTACAATTCGGTTTTCGCAAAAACTGGCGTATGTACTCTTCATTTCATTATAATGATGACTTGAAATTAATTACAACCTGTACTTCATTTTTAAAATTTAAAACTGTCTCTGCTGAAAACTGTCAGCTCTATGAAGCTCGAAGATAAACTTTTAACAGGACTTTGTAGTAAATTGTGAGGTGCAAACTTTTGGCATTATATTCGTTTTTGTACAATATTGACACTTAAATAAACAGAGATAATTCACTTTTGGAAATTTTGACACTTAATATCCCATGATTACGAGCCAACCTAAAATTTCTTAAGACAATGTCAGAATCTGTATATTGAAATTTAAAGGTAAAAAAATAATGAATCTGATTTTACCCCACCGTTCACTTCCGACTACTATCAAACCATATGACAATACATAACATTCTCCCCTTGCATCGTGTAAGAGGAAAAAATGGGAACGGAAATCGAAAAGTTTAAATAAATTTTTTCTGCCCGATTTTCTTAAGGACTTAAAGTGTTCGCAGATACATTGGATGGCAGTAAAATCAGTGGGAGGAAGGAATGTCACACAATATTTCCAACATTATGACAATGAATGGAAAAACCTGCCTGTATATTTTCTCCTATAAGTGTTTTTCACATTTCTAAGTTCTTTTTTTTCTGTTTTTGGTCGTAGAAGAGACTGTCGCCATGACCATTCATTTTACGCAGCGGACAGCACGACCATTATGCTATATATTTTAGGAGCAAAAATGGCGCCAACGGACGACAATTTTACAGTTTGGCGCGATAAGAGAGTTTTTTTTTTTTTTTTTTTTTTTTTTGATACAGAAAAACGTTCATTTCCCAATACTCCAACACCGCAAACAGCATCGGCATCAGTAACTGCCAGGACCACAACAACAACAACAGAAGCAGCAGCATCGTCGTCGTCATCATCATCTGTATCGACAGGAGTTTGGAAAAGGAACGGAAGTTTGCCATGTTTAAGCTATGACCATTATAAATACTTGCAGTTGTTGCTATTGTTGGCATTTGTGTAAACTCATCGGTAATTTTGTGGTTGGCTGACTGGCCAGCTATTTTGGCCCGCTGTTTCATAAACGGCTACAACAACACACTGATGGCTACTGGCTGGCTGACTGGCTGGATAGTTTGGGGAGCATTGTTTGCATGGCAGCCTGGCTGGCCTAAGTAATCAATGGTATTGTTGTGTCATTTGGTATCCGACGATGTCTCTAGAAAAGCTGCCTCCTGATGATGCATAGTACACCGCCACTACCCAGTAGTGGTGCCAAAAAATTTGCTTTCCTGCTTCTCATTTCTGCGTGTTCGACTTTTAATGCCAACCTTACCGTCTATGATTTTGTAGTCCTGTCGCCGTTTACGAGCAGGGTGGTTCCAGGGTTATTGCTACAATACTAGGTCATTGAAATTTGTACTTGAAAGGCTGGCGCAAAAAAAGGAGGACCACCAACAGAGTATCGTATTGAAGAGCCGCTAATGCTGGGGGTGGAGGAAATTAAAAGTTGTTAATGTTTGATGGTAAATTAAAACATATTGCAGGTTGCTGATAAGAAGAAAACTTTGCCATAAAGGAAATTAATTTTTGTTTATTTACAATATTTTGTATCGATAGGACAGTAACGTTGGAAAGACAATTTTCTCTTGGATGGGAGGGAGGGGTGGCTACGAATGAAAGGTAAATATTTTAGAATAATTTGGGGATAGCCACAAAGCATGCCATAAATTTGATAATTACAGGTCGATGCTATTTATTTGATATTTTTGTGGCTATATAAAGAAATTTTTGTATTTCCAAGGACGCAGTATGATGCTAATCGGATTCAAATTCGAAATGGTGTATGAATTTCTATTATAATTTTCATAATTCCCACTTTCGTTTCAGGCGAGTATGTCGGAAGAATAAATTGTCAATATATTCGAGACGGTGAAGATATTATGTTCAAAATGATCTGTATATACCTATATTTAGTAGGAGATTACAGGCCGATGTAACTTATGGAGAAGTTTTATAATCATATGACAACATTTTGTATTTCTAAGAAAATCGTTTGTTTAATTCTCATTTTCGGATCTGGAGATTATGTACGAATAAAAACCGGTTAATATCTACAAAGTATATATGTTATACTCAAGACATAATCACCACCGGACATAATTACCACCAAAAACGGTCAAATATTATGAGTATAACCGTCTACAAACTATGAACCCACTAATAGTAGCAGGACAATATACAGGTTTCAGTCGTTTAGAAATGTAATACAAGTCAAGTAATCAAAATCTGTGTCGCCGAAGAGCTGGTAGTTAGGATGCATCAGCTTCTAAACACAATTTGAATCAACAAATGCTTTTTCGCTGATTTCAGTGTGGATTAATTCCAGTTTTCAAAAGGCGTTCTAGTGCGTGTGCCAACAATCGCGGCCTCATAATTTACCTTTGGATTATAAGCTTCTGTTCTATTTAGACATGGATATTCAGCCCAAATATTCATACTACGACTAAATATGGGGAAGACCAAACAAGAACAAATCGAGATTTGTCCCTTTTTCATCGACTATGAAACCGCCATCTACGTTTCGCCACGACGAAAGTTGCAAATCGCTATAGATGAGTTTAAACATTATGTGAAGGTTTTACATGATTCTCGCTGTGAAAGCCTTACCCATGGTGTGCCACCACACATGGTGCCGTTTTCTAATCATATGCTTTTCTTTCTTGATTATGTGTTCTTTCTTTCTTCTAGCGACGGCAAGCGCCCCTTTGGGGTACTCACACTAATCCCGAAGGATTAGCTAGACTGCCAGAGATTAGAAGTAGATCCCTTGGAAAAACTTCCTCAGGTCCTACTCCCTCACTCGTCCAAAGTACCTTTGTAGCCACTTGGTATGAAGTGAATTACCTCCCGGGTAGGAGTTGAGGTATCTAGGAAAACCTCGGATAGATATGAACAGTGTTCTCCAAGCTAATGCCTTCCCTCACTGACACGTGAGCAACGCAAAAGCACTGAAAACACTTGTTCTGGCAACCACAGCCAGCACGATCTCCCACCAGGGGTCCAAACACCATTAACCAGGAAAGAACAATGTTCCTTGGGCACCTGGTCCCCGTGCTACCAGAAGAGAAGAACCCCCTGGTCTGGGTTTCGCAGACAAGCTACTCCAGTTTTGCTTTATCATACCTCGCATGGAACTGGTAATCCATAATAATACGGCATAGATTTTCAATGTCCGAGGAGAGAATATCATCACAGCAGAGTACACCATGCTCCTATCATAGTTCATTAACCAGATCTCTCTGGTCATACAACTATATTAACGGAAAAGATAAATCTTCTGATACCTCCCGACGGCTTCTCTATAACCTCACCTGTTGCCAGGATGTGTCTTGTTTAACTATGACTCTCCCCTTTACTTGGTTTTCGAAAAACGAGTTCCAAGATCAGTTTGATATCATGTAGGTATTATAGGTGAATCCCAAGACATAATCCACCTTTTCCTAGGGCGCCTGGCACAGGCCACACTACTTTGTTTTTCTTCGCAAACATCATACCCTTTGCCTGCTTAATTACAGTATCAGGCAGAGAGGCCCGCGTTCTAGGGGTAAGCGGTACAAAGCATCCTAGGAAACACCCGCCTACCCACATAGATGAGTTTAGTATTTTGGCAAAACCTATATATCTTTTTAGGATGACACTGACTGGCGTGAAGTTTGCAATAAAGAAAGACAAAACTCTTAGTGAGCCATTGCAAAACAAACGACGATTTAGATAGGGCGGCGGAATAGGAAGCAGCAGAATGGCTGAGGTATAACCTCCTCACCACGGTGGGGATTACCATATTTTCTGACAGTCAAGCTGCAATTAATCCCCTGGATTATGCGTTCTTGAACTCAAGAAGAGCCGTTAAATGCCGCAGATCTCTTAAAGAGATGGCCCAGCATTTCAACATTTACCTTATGTGGGTGCAGGGCAACAGGGCATACTAGGGAATTGCAGAGCAGACGTGCTGGCAAGACTAGGGAATACCTTACAGACTCCATCCGAGTTGGAGTCCGTGGACACGCCTCTTACAACTTCCAAGTTCCTACTGCGAGATAGAGTATATTTAGTAGGATATGATAGAGAGGCGTCTGTCTGAGATTGTAATCAGTCCAAACAGATGTGGGCCCACCCGACGACTCATTACCTGTACATATATCCGTCATAATGGGAAACTGTCTGATTGGAAGACATGCAGTGAGACTGATGGTAGCAACTATTTACTTCTGCAGGAACTTTAGGGATTAAGATGAGGAGTCCATAGAACACCTTCTCTGGAATTGCCCCGCCTCGGAGAACAGGCGGGCTCATGTTCCTTCAGGAACCTAGAAGATATAAACGACATAAATATTGTCCGACTTGACGGTCCATAGGGACATCCATATCTCTAGTTGCCGTGGTATCACAATGGACTAGGCAGTCTAAGTGAGTCTGTCTACTCGGACTGCCACATTGACCTAATCTAACTTAGACAGGGCGGCAGCAAACTTTACGATCTCTCCAACATCTTTGTTTTAGGTGGCGATTGGCATAGACATCGTTATCTATTATATACGTCGTCCGTAGAAAATAATTCCAAGCACTTCGATTTTATGCGCTTCTCCTCCAATTCGTCACTCCAAGTTTCGTTACTATTTCAAAAGCCTAGTTCTTCCAACAGAGTTTTGGTCGCCCTCTTCTGCGCCGTCCATCGAGTTCATTGTCGAAAACTTTCCGAGCCGGAGCATTTGGGTCCATCCGCACTACATGACCCAGCCAACGCAATCGCCGTATATTAATGCGTTTGACCACGTCGATGTCGGCGTATAGCTCATACGGCTCATTTCTCAGGCAACGCTGATGCTCTCCGTTAACGATGATGGTCCATCCATATATTTTCCGAAGTATTTTCTCTCGAAAACCGCCAGTACTGGTTAGTCCACTTGCGGCATAACCTTGAATTCTGCGCCATATAACAAAACGGGTGGAACCAACGTCTGGTACACTCGGATTTTTGTTTGTCGAGAAAGGTCTTTATCATTGAATCGCTTGCTTAACCCATAGTAACATCTGCTGGAAAGCAATACTCTCCTCTTTATCTCCATGCTGACATCATTTGTTTTGCTTACAGTGGAACCGAGGTTGATTAATTCTTCCACCACTTCAAAATTATAGCTGTCGAACAAAGAGTCTACTCGTTTGGGAACAGCTTCCTTTGTTAGTTAAAACCAATAACATTGTTTTGTCCTCGTTTATGATCAAACCCCTTTTTGCTGCTTCCTTCTCGATGCTTGAGAAGGCTGCAGTAACATCCTGCGGTTTTCTGCCAATGATATCTATGTAATTTGCATATGCAAGTAACATAGACTTTTGTTAAAGATGGTACCAAACGTGTTAACTGTTGGAAATGGCTTTGTTGGAATTTTAAAAAACATGACTGGTATCATCTTCAACAAAAGGCATATGTTACTTGAGTAAGCTGATGATATGCACATCATTGGTCGAAAACAGGGAGATGTTGCCGCAACTTACGTAAAAATGACATCCGCCAAGGGAGTAGCAGAAAAGTATTGCTTGCGAACGACTACTACTATGTGATGAGCAGGCGATCTTATAATATAGCTTAACAACTATACAAGTCCCAACCACTAGCTGTCTTGCTGTATAGCGCAGAATCATGGGTTATGACTGTGGAAATTTTCTAGATTTCCCGATTGGAGTTTCTTTCTATGTGCGACAAATAATGGATACAAATTTCTATTCTAAATAGATCTTGATGAAAAAAGTAACTTTTTCGAATGTGATGAGTGCAGCATAATTCAAAGCGAACACAGGACATTTCCAAAGGATACTCTTCTCTGGAAGTAACCTAAAATGTAGTGTTGGGTTCAGCCACAAGCAAAATATAATATCTTATATCAGAAAAGCAAATGTAAAAATTGCATCGAAATTGAAATGCCCCAATTCTGGCACCGATAATCAATGTGACCTATCAGAATAACTTTGACGAAATCCAATAAAAGTTATTTTGAGAAATTAACACCTATTAAATACTCTACATATATTCAGTACGGGAAGCTAATAAAAACTAAAGTATACTTCAGGGTGTAATAAAATATACCAAGCACACATCTTCGTAACTGGTAAAAACCATAACTAATTCTGCAATTAACAGCACATTCTTAGGCAACGTATAAGTTCCAAAAAAGGATCATAAAATTCCCCATGGGTTTATTTTTATGGCAGCGGTAAAATCATAAAACCTGAAAACTTTTTCATTGAGCTAGTTAAAACAGTACCAAATGAAATAAAATCAAAGCCTACTTTTAGGAACCAAAATATCATAAAAAAAATTGAAATCCCTACTCACGGGAACCAAATAGCAATAAACACAAAATTAAGGAAAGAGGTAAACAAGAAAACCACGAGATTTTGATGCTTAAAATGGAGATTGAGAAATGAAGCAAAAGGATTTAGGAAAACAAAAATAACTTTTCCTTTTTTTATGGCAAATATAAAAAACATTGCAATTACTTTCTGAGCTACTTAGGCTTTAAGCCCAGTATAACTAACAGCGAAACCTGAAAAGCCGAACAAAATTGCATTCAAATGATTACACAAATCAGAAATATATATTATATAACATAAAATTTATCATTTCATCGATGTTCATTTTGCGCTAATAACATGTGTTATGGCAATTATAAAGTATGATCCACCATAATCTGCTTAAAATAAATCTGGGTTTCGTAATAAATAGTTTTGTTACTCAAAACCAACCAATTATTTAAGGACAAAGAATATTTAAACAAATACATGTACATCGTGCCATAGAGATATCAATTCTTAGGCCAATGGGGACGATAGTAACAGAGTAGGTTAGTGATTGTTATGTCAGAACCTACCAGCGATCCAGTACGTTTTACCGACTCCTTTCGTCATTTTTATGAGGACATGTGACACCATATAGTATAACCTTTTCTAATGCAGTCTTATTGTCCGCAACCCAAAACATTCGTATCAACCACTCAGTATACGTTCAATGTTGTAATCTTACTTAATATGAAATGTTTGTATTTTCAAACAATGCCATTGTCTGAGCTGATGAAAATACAACAAACAAAGATAGAGACAAATTTTACAGGATACTTATGGATTGTCCGAAAAAAACTGTCCTTTCGGTTCCTTTTGTTCTGAGTAACTCAACTCAAACACACAAAAATAACAAAAACTTATGTTTTGCTTGCTTGCTGTATTGTCATCCAAACAAAAAGGATATGTTTTCATTCGAGAGCGTGTGTGTCCTTTTTTGCCTGTGACGGGATATTGCGTTTGTATTTTTGCTGAATTTTAATTGCTGTGGGAAATCCACATATGAGTGGCGACTTATCAGAAGGCATTAAAAGAAATCGGAACCAAAAAAAGAGATTTAATTCTTTTGTGGCGATATTAAGTTCAGCAGTTTTATTTAATTTTATTTGAATTTACGGGAAAATTTTACATTAAAAATAATGTTGGTTCACGAAATCAATGTGGGATAATTCCAACCCTCTGGTTTTGAGAATCATTATCTTGTTATATCATTATCCTGTTTATAAGAGAGAGCTGCCTTCAGTTGCTCTTTTAGATGAATATTTTCCATAAAAACATGAGAAAATATATGCATTTTTACAACATAATGGATTATCGCAAATGGAATATCAACTCCATAAATTATTGGCGACTTATCAGCTGAAAGAGATGATGCCCTATTGCCATGGTATAAATTTGTATATTTAGCAATTAATTTTGCTGGTATTCAAAGGGTAGATTTGACATAGATCAGTAGAGGATTTGAAATTTCTATATTGTAAGGTGGGTTACGCGACGTGTAACCCTTAGTTCACATCCTTTCTAATTATGGGTGTGGTTATTAAAACGGGGTAAAATTATGAATTTTGGTTGGCATAAAGGAGAAAGAAAAAAAGTATTTTATGTACGAGATAATTTGTGATGCTTCCAGTAATTCGGTGATGATATTATAGCCCGCTGGAGTTATAAGTAGGATGAATTCCAGTAAATTCCAGTAGGAATAAATGTTTCTATCAAAGGACTAATTCTACCTTTTGAAAAGATGACCTCTTTTTAGATTTTGTCTAATATTTCAAACATTTATTCGGTAACTGCGCACAAGGTAGCAACCACCGAACAAAATGTAGTCCATTACCAAGAGGAACAAATTCACACAAGGAATAAATTCGACTTTTTCTATACTTACCTGAACTTAAACTTTCTTAACTACAAGCAGCCGGAGCACAGTGCTTTATCCTATAGACAAAATATTGTTCGAAATGATTACTCAAGTTTTATTTGAAATAATTTTTTTTTTTTTTGTTTAAGTTCTCAAGATAACAACGTGAAACAGGGGAGCTGAAGAAGTAATTTCACTGTAGGGAATGTACCTGAGGACATGATTCTATATAGTTTACATTTTGCGCTTAAACATACATACTCGTAAACAACATATGAATTCATGCAAACTTTGAACCGTATTAGATTACCTCATAGAGCGTTATGATGTGACTAAATGTCGGAACCCATTATTCAATTTGAAGTTGAAGTTTTGGTTCGAGTGTGTCTAAATTCTTTTGTTACTACTTATATTCCAGTAATACTATATTGCAGATTCGAATAATCTTTCACAGCTCCTCATATTTTTGTCGAATCGTACTGTGTAGGCGAGAAATCATGAAACGTTGTACAATTCTATCTCACATACATTTTAGTAGCATTGGTTTAGATGTGGGTATGGTTACTGAAAATCCTGGAAATGTATTTCACTGAATATTTCGAGGGAATCCGATATGTTATGAGTAAAAAAAAGGCTATGATTTAAGCCAACTTGTCTAACACCCCGGATGGCAATCCATATTGGCAATTCATACGTACTTAGGACCAGCTAAAAATTTATTCTATATTATTGATAAATTGTTATGGCTGGCTCCGCTAAGTGGGCATCCAGGGGATTAATCTACACTCAAGATTTCTCAAATGTGCTTATCATTTTCTTGAAATTAATGAGAATCAGTACAGAAATTTCCGCCAATATCCTCCTTCATAAAAGTGTGGTGTTTACCAGATAAGGTGTAGTACATAAATTGTTACACTCTTATCAAAATTGCACTGATTTGAAACGCAATATACGACGCAGAATTATAACTTTCTGAAGATTTTTGCTCACGAGTTATGGAAGATTTATTCAGATATTTTCAAATCGGCAAATTTTTATACAGGGTGGGCCATAAGGGTGTTGGCGGTTTAAATATTCAATTAAAAAAAAACTACGAAACATAAAACAAATATATTTGTATTTTTAAATAGCAGAAGCATGGGAATTTGTAAGACTTAAAAATAATGTTGTCCAAATGGCTTCCCTCGGCTGCTTGACACTCTTGGAACCGAAGTTGCAAATTTTGGAAAACTCGTTTAAAAGTTGTTTTCGGTATTTTGCTACTCTCCTGAATGATGTTCCTCTTCAACTGCTCTAAATTGGTCGGATTATTCTCGTAGACTACCGATTTGAGGTAGCTCCATAGAAAATAATCGCATGGAGAGAATTCGGGGCTACGTGCGGTCCATTCAATATCCCCCCTTTTCGAAATGAGTTTTCCAGGAAAAACATTTTTCAGCAGCTCTGTGGATACCCTAGCCGTATGACATGTGGCCCCATCCTGTTGAAACCACATCCTCAAGGTATTGCCTTGAAGTTCTTGCAAAGCTGGCACCAAAATGCCTGCTAGCATGTTGCAATAATTGTTCGCTCTAACCGTCATCGCATGCCCTCTTTCGTCCTCAAAAAAGTATGGTCCAATAATACCGGTTGACGTTATCCCAGCCCACATGACAAGCTTAGGGCTGTGAAGTGGACGTTCATGCAAGCGTCGGGGATTAGTCTTGGACCAGAACCGACAATTTTGCTTGTTCATATGGCCATTAAGGTGAAAATTGGCCTCATCACTGAAAATCACGTTGTTGAAATTGTTGAACCGCTGTAGCATCAAATTGACAAAGTTAAGTCGGTTATTGGCATCATCGGGTTTTAATTCTTGGACTATCTGAATCCTATAAGCCTTCAAATGCAAATCACGTTTCAAAATTCGTCGTAAAGTTGTTCTTCTGACATCCAAAGACTGACTTCCCTTACGTGTTGACTGTTGCGGATTTCGCTGAACTGAAACACGAACACGCTCCACAATGTCGGCTGATCTTGCAGAAACTGGGCGACCACGAACCGTAATTGGGTGCTGCAGACCCATAAGGTAGCAGAGGTGGTAAGATAAACCTCACCTCCGCCAATGATTATGTCCCATACTAGCATAATCAATTTAGTATCTTCTGGCTGCGAAGAAAGGGCCCCTCTTCCTTCTTCTTCCTCTCCTCTTCTTGTCAGCCCTTCTTCCTAGATAGTCGAAGTTTTACTTGGCTATCCCAGGGGGGAGTTCGCAATCGCATTGTAATATGTGTAGTGTGTCGCACACCGTGGGTAAGGCCTTCACGGGGAGACTCACATTAAACCCTCGTGGACCATTCTGCTACGAGGCAGTTGCGGCCTCTGTGGGATGTTGCTTGATACAGTCATGTCAGCAGGTAATACTGCTTTGCTTATATGCCTGTATGTAGAACGCTGTCTAGAGATGCCCTGCAGGTTTTGATGTGAGCTATCCCTCTTGACTTGGAAGTTCTGCGTCAAGCAGTTGACTTTCGGGTAAAGACAGGATTCTCAGTGTCTGACAAATAGATGGCAATCCAGATGGAATCAGGAGCCACATACGCTTTCGTGCGGGGCGTTTTATTCGTCGGTGGAATTCCTGACTTTTTAACTTGAGTATGGGCTTACTATTGACGGAGCATGATTCTTTGAACGAGTTTCTGTTCAAAATAGGTCGGGTCGAAGGTAGTTCTTGTGTCTGTGGGCATCAGATAGAAGATTGGAAGCATGTTTTATGCGACTGTCTTCTATGTGATGAGTCAAGTCCCTAATCTTGGACGCATTAGGGATTCTGAGGGTTGGGGGCAATGGAGAGGTGACGGACATGTTGCCTTCAACAAAAAGTTTAGCTGAAGCACGTCACTTTGCACACAGATTGTTTGAAAGGCGTCTGGGAATGAGAGAGCATTAGGGTAGATAGCTTTCGTTTGGTTTGCTGTTGTTTGTACAATGTGCGATGCATGAGAAAGTGTGTTAGAACAGCATCTCTCTTTTCTGTATGCACCTATATAGTACAAGAACATGTAGCTGCGACCTGTTGCAGATGTACCTATATGTCTGGAAATGGGCGACCAGTTCCATGCGACGTAAAATATAGCGGAACTGGAGCAGCTTTTGTCTGCGAATCCCTGACCAGAGGGTTTTCTTTTCTGGTAGCAAGGAAGATCACGGGTACCAAGAACAGTTATTGCCTGATGGTGGCGTAGTAGCCCTTGTGGGAGCATCGTGCTGGCTGTGTTTAACAGAGAACGTGTTGTTAGTGATCTTGCATTACTTCAGGTTCTCCTAGATAAGCGTTATTCCTTACGGGGATGAAGTTCGCTTCATACCAGTGACTTCAAAGGTAGTTTGGTTGAGAGAGGAAGAAAGCCCTAAGGAAAGTTTTCCAAGGGGATATGCTTCTTATCTCAAAGGTGCTTTGTCTAATCCTTTAGGATTGGTCAGAGTTCCAAAAGGGGTGCTGACTATCGCAAATGCAAATAAAAATAGTCCCATGTGTGATGGCACATCGTGAGTAAGGCTTTCAAAGCGAAACCCACGTTAAATTACCACATTTGATTGTCTACAATAACCCAGTGGAACGAAATTGTAATAAGTTTTTATTTCTTTGGCTGTAGATATAAAAAGTGTAAGATACGAGTATGTCAACAACAAAGGAGTGAGCTATGATACTTTGGAAGTATATTAATGAAAACTTACACGGATTTAAAGTGGCGTTTTTCTTTTACTAAAAAGCTGAAAATATGAAATGAAATATTAGTTTCCAAATAATCGAATTTTGGTAATCTGAAGCAAATTTGAAAAACAAAACAATACTCCAAATCACCATTTAATTCAAGCATTTAATTTCAGTTAATTACACAATTTTCTAACATTAACATTCTAAAAGGTCCTTCAATTGGAAAAGCCTTTAATTCTTTTCTACGCATTTCGGTTATTTCATGCAATAATTGTTTACTTTTCTTATTCTTAGAAATAACTGTAACACATTTTATGTTAATGATGTCGAAAAACCACAACGTGCCTCTGGGCATACAAATAACCAGATGACAATGCTGCGGTATAAACGGCCAACGATTTGCAATATGCGTGAAGTTAAGAGGCTTGGGGCGGCTGTGAAGTTATCATTAGAAACCGCTGGATTCGAAGCTACACAAGAATATTTTAATCGATAAAGTGTCATAACCGCATGGCTCTTTGTGTTTAATAATAATCTAATTAATTGTATTCGGATTAGTGGCAAATTGAAGGAATTTGTGAATGAGTATATCTGTCTGTCGTTTTAGGGGTGTATAGGTATGGTAAATAAGTATGTGTGTGTTACACAGCCAGGAAGGAAGTTCACCTACATATAACGTATATGGAGACATCGTTGAATTGGAGTTTGTATGGCGTTAGCGTAAATTTATTATTATTAAAAACAATAATTGATAGCATTCGGCCCATTGAGGTGTCATCTGTAATTAATAAATGAGATTGATGAAACAAATTTAATTAATGACAGTCTGGAGTGCGTACAAGTGGAATAAAAATAAGATATTTGTTTGATAAGAAATTTAAGAAGAGAAGTAAATTACAAAGGAATTTCAGTGCGAACGAGTTCAACCTAATTACCAAGATGACGGTTAAGCTGAATGGATTACAGTTTACATCACACAACTTGAGTACAATTATATTAATCTTATACCCATTTTTGCGCACCTGGTTTTGGTAGGCTCCCAAAAGTCTGACTGCTCCAACAGAATGTTCATCGAGGTCTTATACAGAGACCATTCATTATTACTAAGCCGCAGTTACTTTACATATAGCTAAAAACAATTAGATATTATTGTTTAAAGCTCCAAAGTTATATGATGTCTTGTTCTTAAAAAAAAAAAAAAAAAAAAAATGAATAAATAAATAAATAAAAATAGAAATGGATTCTGCCTCCGTTACAATTACATATCGCAATTTTCTCCAGTATCATCTATATCGAATATGTTGAAGAGATCGCAAGACAAGCTGCTGCTTTCCTTATGCCA
The DNA here is from genome assembly GCA_019455685.1 of Philornis downsi. Taxonomy (NCBI): domain Eukaryota; kingdom Metazoa; phylum Arthropoda; class Insecta; order Diptera; family Muscidae; genus Philornis; species Philornis downsi. The sequence continues at coordinate 2,795,513 of JAHXMU010000055.1, read as the reverse complement.
AACTTGCTTTTAAAATGATTTATCCGCTCATCTTCACTGAAGTCTGCGTACAAATCAGTTTCATTCCATAAACGACTGCTTACATAGCTGACGCACTTCAAATTATTTATAGAGTATTAAAATGTCGATGCGCGTTTGTAGTCGATGATTAAATATTCAGATTCGGTCTATTTTGTAACCTGATCCGAAAACGCGATGCTTTCAACGGAGTTTTAATCGCTCTCTGCTGGCTCCATTACATGGTTTAAAGCCGTTTTTGTTCATCCAAACAATAAGACCCAGCTAACTTAAGCGCTGTACGAGTATTTTCAATGTTAGTATACAAATCATATGATGCCGAATCTTTCCACTAAATCGTACGTGTCCATATATTTTACGAAACATATTCTCACGAAATGGTATATTTGCTTTAAAATTCTGCGTTGTGCAGCAATGCAAGTAAAACCAGTCTCTTGATTAAATCGTTTACTAAACTTTTAGAAGCATTTATTTGTAAGCAATGAAGTTCAGCTATAATAATTTTTAGTCAATATCACTAGCTTTACTGAGGGCTCATCATAAGTAGATGGAACCGTCCACCACATTACATTTCTAGACATACACGCAGCCTTCAGGTTTGCCCTTCTTCATTGCCAGACCTATATTTGACAGTTCCTTAATTTTTGAGAAGGCTGCAGTGACATTTCGCAATTTTTGGCCGGCCAACATACGTGAATGATACAGACTTTGTACTGAAGGTGATAACAGTCGAGTTTACTTCAGATCTCCTCACAATAATCACCAAAAGTATATTGAAATAGACGCGCAGTAAGCTGTCGGCCAACTCAAAGCCTCTTTTGGAATGTTAAGGGCTAAGACGTCGAGACTTGATAAAATTGTTAAAGTATGAGACTGATAAAGGCAACTTTGTAGTGAAGATGGAATGTGTCGATCTGCTTTTTTGGTATTCTCTAGAATTTGTTGCAATCTGAATAACAGATTAGTTGCAAATATAACAGGTGTAATGCGACAGAGTTTCCAATCAGGTCAGCAAGAATAGGTAAGATTTGTGCACTCTATCTTTAGATTTCAATAAGCAAGCATGCATTTTTTCGACGAAATGTTGGTTAGAAGCTAATGCAGAATGATTATCAGCTATTCGACACTGATTTGTAATATTTTTCCTTCGTTGTCTCTAAGCCGTGACCGCACTTCAGATCGCGTTTTGGTTCGATGCCATGCAATCAGTGCCATCATCGTTAGTAGTCTCAATTGTAGCTGACATGAGAATATAAATGTTCCCATGGACGTTCTTACTAAAGAATCCCCGTATGCGATAACTTTTAATTTTTAACTTCTTTTGTAGAATTTTTGAACTTCACATCTATTGTTCTCTTCTCCGGCTTTCCACAATCAGTTTACTTGTAACTAAGCACACTGCATGCCTTACATATGGCCGCAAAGTTGCCGTTTATTCTCTGATACGATACGAAATCCTTCATCGTATATAGCTTCGTCTGATGCGAGTTAGGGATGTCTAACCTTCTTTGTACTTGGTTACATACATTGTTTGCTATGCCCGATCTTGTTGCAACCAGGTTATGATCTGAGTCTATGCTGTTACAACTGCTCACCGACATGACTTCCACTTAGTACCATGTAATCAATCCGGTTTCTCATGTTTTACTCTGAAGATACCCCAGCTGCCTTGCGGATACCTGTTTGCGGGGATTTTGCCCAACTCGGTATTTCTTCGCCTCGGGAGGAAGAAATAGACCAGAGTCCGTTATCGGAGGCTATGCGACTATTGGATTAAACGCATCATCCTTTCCTATTTTGATATTACAAAGTCCCAATACAACTTTAATATCGGGCCAGAGTATCGGTTGTAAGCTCCTTCTGGGTTCGCATGAAATCGATCTTTGGTCTCATGTCGGGGCATGTGTACAAATCATTGTGACAAAAATTACTTTGCCTTGACTTGAATTTCGCTATTCGGCTGTTACAGGTATAAAATATCGCTTACCAATTACAAATCCAAATGCGATTTCATGCATTTCTGCATGGCAGCTCTATTAGATGTCACAATATTTGAGACGGCAGTATTTTTGTCATGTTTATAGCATCAATTTGATGGCGACGACGTCATATTCGTCAAGGAGGTAATCCTATTTTAAGCGTAACTAAATTAAGAGCTTTGGCATTAATTCAAATTTAGAGTTGCCTCATGGATACTTTTGTACTGACAACTGGTTTCATTTGTTAATTAGTGTAAATTTATGATCAGAGGTTTTGTTGCGTTTTTAGTATTATCCGGTTGTTGGCCCAAAACATATTTCCTTCCTATTTTCGTAATAAAATCGCTGAGAACAGTATAGTTGGATTTGCAGTGGCCGTGGTATCATAACTCTTCCCAGTACTCAATGAATGTATCTTACGCCTCAGGATGTTTGTTTTCTATCGGTGTAAGTGGTCATCTTAGCAAAAGCTTTTTCCTTTGATACAGAATGCGTCTTTTCGTCTAACCGTGAAACAGTTCATCTAAGTATTTTGACAAGTAAGAATCACCATCCCAATTCATACAGTTGTTTACGACAGCAGTGTCAACTTCTAGATGTCACATCCATTCCATATTCTACATGGCGGCAAGGTCAGCCTGATGATTTGTAGTTAAATATCATCCAGCCTATGTTATTACAATGATTGTGGATATCGCCAATATTCCTGAGAGTTACCTTTCTTTGTTATGTCTTATGTTTTCATTGCCATCATTACTGAAGTTTTTGTAGTTAATATTTTATGGAAGTCCCTATCTCGGCGAAGGTTCGATACCCCTTATTCACGACATCTTCAACATATTTATAGATTTATGGCCACAGAGCTCTACTATTGCTTAATTATAAGCTTCCGCACTGAGCCCACTTGCCATATTTTTTCAAACACTAATTAAAAACTAGGCAATGTTTGTCGACACTCTCAGTACGACACTAAAGATCAAAGCATCGTCTCCCCCAATTTGGTCTGAACTCTTATAAAACTCTAAAACAAATAACACCAAATAAACTAAAACATTGACAAACTGCACTAATTTGTATGAATTAAAATTAACAACGAAATAATATTTCAAAAGATTTCGAAAGTAAAATATAAAATGCAATCAAAAATAGCTCATAAAGTATCCACATACACTTTCGCACCCATTAAAGTATCTCACTGACACTCCAGCCATAATTGCAAAAATTGCATTAGCATAAATTAATAACGATCATTTATTCTCTTTCACTTGTCATAATTTTATGTCTGGCAAGAAATGTGTTTTTTTATGAAACAAAAAAAAAAAATAGAAAACAAACACAAGATTCACATAAAAATTCACAACTTATTGTTGGATTGAGGAAGCGGCTGGCGTTTGCTTAGACTGTTTATTTCTTCCCCAATGATCATGCAACACACTCGCACACAATTAAGATAGATTTCATGCACCAACCGCCACATGTTTTAAGCATTTCAGAAGATATTCTTCCATTTTATGCCCTGGCCCAGTACATCAAATAATCAACACAGCAATTAAGAAGACTCGACATTGTGGCGATTACAAATTACAATCTTCTACAATTTCTTTTCTGTTCTGTGTGAATCATGTAGACTATTTGCATAGAAGATTCGCTCTTTGTGAAATATTCTGTTAAAAATAGTTGCTAATAAATGGAAAGACATAAATATTGTTTGTTAAGGGGGATTTGTTAAGTGTTCTGTAATCGATTTGTTAGATAGATTGAAATATTGTATATTTTCGCAATAAACACGTTTCTATCATAAAACAAGTGAAACGTATAATTTCCGGTCAATGGGGGGGCGTAGAGAAACTAATGGAATTTTTCATCAAATGTTGCAACAAATAGTAACACGTAGTGGAATAGTGGAATAGTGGAATATTCAATTTCATTTCATAGGTTTATACATATGTATATATATATAATATAGAATATATAGAATATGCTGACATATTTGTTTCATCATGCCAAAGAGATTTAAAACGACCAACATGCAAATATAGACAATCGGATAAATTCAAGGCATGACCTGTCAGCTTCCAAACGCTCTTTATTGTTATTTGTACCAAAGGGCACATACAAGGGCTGTCCTAAAAAAAATTCTTCATTTTTCAACAAAACTCCTGTTAGTTCAATACACTTTTTCTATTGGTATTCAATAGTTTCTGTAATCCATTTATAACAAAAACTGTCAAACTTTTTAAGATAGCCATCAACCGCAGACTCCAGGTCTTCACCGTTGGCAATTTTTTTTACCACTGACCCATTTTTTTAAATTTGGAAGTAGAGAATAGTCGGAGAGAGCTGGCGAATAAGGTGAGCGATGAAGCACTTTGAATTTTAATTCATTAATTTTAGCCATCGCAATAGTGGATGTGTATACTGCGATGAAGCAACACTTTCTTTTTGGCCAAATGCGGGTTTTTTTCATAACTTCATCACCTAAACGCTGCAATAAATTAGCATAATATTCCTTTCTGAAGATAATCAATAAAAATATTCCTATGCGCATCCCAAAACAGTCGCCATGGACTTGCATGCATATGGAATCGTCTTCGTCTTTGCCTTCTTTGGACACGTTTCTTCCATTCCAGTCTATATCTTTAACTGTTCCTGTGTCTTAGATGTGAAGCGGTGGACCCATGTCTCATCCATGGTTATAAATCGACGCAAAAGTTTGTCTTTATTGCGATAAAACATCGCCAACTACTCTACTGAAACATCTTCACGACGCTTTTGAAAGCAAGCGCGGCACACATCTAGAACACAGATTTCTCATCTTCAAATCTTCGGTCAATATGCGATGCATAGCCCTTTTTTAAATTCCTTTCATTTCAGCTAGCTCACGCACCTTCCGACGATCATCCCATAGCGTTTCGTGGATTTTCTTAACCGTGCCTGCCGAAGACATCTCAGTTGATTGACGGAGTTCGTCTTGACAGCTCGAAAGGCTACCCAATATTTTACAGTCGTAAATGAAGGAGCAGGCTCCCTCAGACTCCTGAGTAGAATCTAGCTCGGCTGTAATATTGGATGGGCTGAGGACTTTTAAATGGAAATATTGAATTACATAACGGTGACGAATTTTTTCCATGTTTACAAAATTTACTGAGAACGTTTAATTTTGATGGCCCAAATAAACATACTAAACAATGTGGCACCTTGAAACTTAAAATATATGTCATATAGGGTTGCCAATTTTCACACAATATTTTTTTCAAACCTCTGGCATCATCTATACATCTGGTCGGCTAGTTTTAGGATCGCTCTAGTATACTACTTTGTTTTGCTGCCATTTTGGTAAACATTAGTCTTGACAGTTCATATTTGGCAGTCGTGAAATAGAGACGTAGACGCGTTATTATGGAAAAATATTCGATAAACCAACGTGTTTTAATTCTTAAAACATTTTATCAAAATCAATCATCGATTACTGTGACGACGGAAAAGTTAATTAAAATTTTTGGGAGAAACAACGTGCCAACAAGACGCACTATTTATCGTGTAGTGAATGATTTCGAAGAAAGAGGGTCTGTAGCTGATAGGGCCAAGCATGGACCACAACTGCAAGATCGGCTGGAAATATTACTGCTCCTCAAGAAAGTATTCAAAACAATCCATTAAGCTCAATTCGATGCCGTGCTTTGTTTTTAAAGAACAACTTTGGTCACAATTTTGCACAAAGATTTGCATTTGTTTCCATTTAAGGTTCAGTTGACACAAGAGCTTCTTCCACAAGACCATTTACGCCGCCGTACATATGTCAACAGGATGTTACAGCTCGCCCATGGCAACCCCGATTTTCACGAAAAAATCATAATGAGTGACGATACACTTTTTCATTTAAATGGATATGTAAATAAATAGAATAGTCGCTTCTGTTCAATGGAAAACCCTCAAATTACTTTTCAGTCACCGTTGCATCCATTAAAAGTGACAATTTGGTCAGGAGGAATGATTGGATCTTACTTCTTTGAAACTGAAAACGGCGTAACGCTAACTACCAATGGGGAGCGATATCGATATTTAAAATTTTTTAACGCCACAACTACATGCTTTGGGCTTGATTAATATGTGATATCAACAAGAATACAGCCAGAATTATAATGGAATTACTGCGAGAACTCTTTCCACTGCAAGTTATTTCAAGAAATGGTGATGTTGATTGCACAGTCGCCTAATTTGACTTTTCTGGACTTCTTTTTGTGGGGATATCTGAAAAGCAAAGTTTATGCAAACAAACCAGAAACGCGTGAGCAACTCGAACAAAATATTCGTGACGGAATTAATGAAATACCGCGTGAAATGTGTAAGAATGTAATGAAAAATGTACTTAAAACGGCTCGTATTTATAAGGCTAACAGAGGCGGACATTTATCTGATATTGTATTCCATACATAATTGCCGACATTAAATAAAACATTTATCAATATAAGATCCATTCTCTTTTATTTAATAAAAAATTATGAACAAACAAAGTAGTATACCTTCATGACGGACACCCTGTATTTTTTTTAGCTCTAAAATCAACCTAACGGTATCCTATTTCAGTGGTTTGTAGAATTACCAGTACATTTTCTATTACTATTTTGGGAATCTTCTCATTTTCATTCATCCATTTGATGATTACGAATTACTTTGCGCTGTGCTACCTTAACGCTATTATCAATTCTGTTAGCTATGATGTTTTTAAAAACACATAAATACCTTGCCAATCTAGACTTCAATGTTCCATTTCAACAAAATATGTGTCTATACGAAATTAAAACAAATATGATTTGACAAAAGAGAATTCATAAAAACGTTTATGGGCCAATGGACCGAAAAATTTCATTAGCAATATCTACAGCTCTGTTACGAATGTAGTCTAGCATTATGAAATCCTGTTCACTACTCACCGCACCACAAATTCTCTCAAAATACATAAGTATTTATATAATATGTTTATTATATTTGCCCAAAAATTTCTAAAGGTTTTTTGTAAATTCCTTTCACAAAATTCAATCGAGTTCATACCAATCCCGATTTTAAAGTTTTCGTCTCTCTACGCTTTTTGCTGAAGCCTGTCATTCCTTTATTTTTATTAGATTCAATAAAAATTTTCTGTAAAATATTAATGTCTGTCTTAGCTCCCCTGATGGTTGGATTTTTTAATGAAATGAAATTCTGACAAAAAAAGGAACAAACCAGGCTGTAGACGTTTTGTCAAAAAGCCAAACAATAAAGAACAACATTTCATGACGAGGGAGAGCAGAAGGAGGGGCCAACGAGAAAAATGATAAAGAATTCTTCATCAAGAAATGTCTTATTATGACAAAACGATCGCAATTTTATTTCGAATGCAACAACGAATGAATGGAAGGAAGGTCTATATAAACAACAAAGTTTAAACTTCAGCTTTTTTTTGTTGTTGTTTTTTTGCTCCACTACAAGAAGGTATTAAAGTATGAAGACAAGCCGGTAATATTTTTATTGTTGTTATGTTTTGTGTTATTTTTGATTTCTGCTACCTACCAATGATGATAATATTGAATGTTGTTGCCATCATATAAATACCGGCTCTTATTGTGACGATAATGATGACGGCAAATGGTGATCGTTTAAGGCAACCCAGGAAAACATTTTGGACACAATATTGAGGCAAATTATTTGGAAGTTGTTGTTGTATAACTATGGACTTAAAGAAAAGGAATCGCTGACAATTTTAGAAATTTTGGAAGGGATACAATTCCGCACATGACTAATAACCACTATACTCGTATGCTTAATAAGTTCTTAAGCAATTAATTTCACCGGCGACTGTTCGCAGTGTGATGTTTTATTGCAAACGGTGTCTTTTGCCTGTATACGAGTACCAAAAAAGTTTTGGTCGAATTTTATAACATCGTATTATTAACTTCAAAAATGGAAAAATTAATTTCTTGTTTAGCTATCAAATCTATACGTGTATAGGATATCTGATAAACGGTGCTACCAAGATGTTGAAAGAGTTTTTCCTTCCTGAACAAGACGATGCAATTTTTCACACAAAAATTAGCTGCAAAGATTCCCCAGCAAACAGATTTCAATAAATTCTACATTCTACATTCTTATGGGGAAATTGCAAATAGGAATTTTACAAAACAAGACCAAGAAATTGGGTGACGTATAGCAGTGCAGTCGAATGATAATTGATGCAATTTATCTATCGATGATGCAATATGCTATCGATTCTTCAGACAGCATCGTAAAACGATAGTGGACATCCTTCATCAAGTTTGGAGGTAATTTAAATTCCACTATTTCTTAAAGTTCATTAAAAATGTTTCATAAACATGTATTGTTTGTCAAATACTTAAAGAACAAATATTTTATATGAATTAAAAAGGAAGGCTTTTAAGTGAAGGGATAACTGATTGGCAGACAAATTAACTATTGTGCCATGATTATGAAATTTGGATAGTCGACATCCGGTATGACATGTACTCGTACTAAGAAGATAAAAAAAAACTCGTACTTTGAAGATACCCATTTTTATGGGGTAAAACAGGCACAAGAAGGATTATATAGCCAAAGAATAAGTAATGAATTGAAACAATTTGTTCATTTACAATGTAAAATATGAAACAATGGGAACGAAAATAATACCATTGTGTTGAACAAACAGCTGGAACTGAAATCAATAAAATTAATGCGTACATTCTTCTAATGGGATGAAAATGTATTATACAAATATATTTTTCGAATTTGAACTTGGAGGGAATAAAGTAGTCAGGAAAGCGAGTAAAACAAACGGTTGGAGCTAAAGATTTCTTGTGGCAATCATATGCCTGCTATGCAATAGTTTACTTAAAAAATCGTACATTCAGGGAATAAAATAGTTAAGAAAGAAGGCACAAATGGCTTCATATTCCTGGAATAACCGCTTATGGAGCGGTAAAAATATAATTTTCCACATCAGTACTTTCACGAGACAACAAAACAGGGCAAAAATAACATAAATGGTACAACCGTCTACAAGCTAAATAACAAATTAGGTGTGTAAATCATTTTACACTTACACTTTACATTTAGGCAATAGAAAATTGTTTTTTTTTTTAATATTTAACTTTAAGGTATAAAAAAAGGGAGGACAATAGTGCCATAGCTTCAAACCAGGAAAGTAGAGGTACACGTTAATTTATCGGAGAGCTGAGGTGATGAAAAACGTTTTTTGAAAAAACGTACTTTCATAGTTTGAAACAATAGTGCAGGGGATATAAATGGTGCCGTCTCCTAGAAAATGATTGAATTAAGACTCTTGAACTTAACCGCAAACATTCACATACCCCGGTAAGCGCATTAAATAGCTTGATTTGTGGAATATCTAAAGCACTTCAAGTGTACTCGTAAATCAATAGAACTTGAACGTAGAGGTAGATTCAAAGGAAATTGTTTGATAATTCGTACCTTTAGTAGTTGACGGGGAAGAAAGCGGTCAACATTTTCTAAAATTGAATGGTTGTAAACTGCGCTTTTGAAAATGAATGATTTTGCTTAGGAAAAAAAAACGAAAGATTGACACTGTAATCACCTACATTAAGCAAACTTAATACGCCTTTCCGGCAATTAGAAATGCATTTCCAGAAATTTCTGCTTTCAGACGACAAAAGGGTTAAGAAAGGGATCAAATATGATACTCCCGTTTTGGAATAAACAACTAAAGTTAAAGTCAGAAAATTAAAAGTGCAGATTCACTTCAACTTGTTGTGGAGAAATGCCAATACATACAGTTAAATATAATTATATATACATATAAACAAAGAAAAGATAACTTATAATTGGAAGCTTGAATTATGAAATCAGGACGACCCCAACATTTTTGAAATTCTGATTTTGGTGGGGGTAGAACAAGAAATAAATAGAACAAAAATTTTGTAGTAAACTGGAATTTACTACTAAAGGTGAAATGAACAAAATTAAGGAGCACATTCCTCATACGGAGTATGCGTTCCATGAAAACTTATTTTCAGAAATGAATGAAGCTGGGTGGAAGGAAGAAAAGTACCAGCGTGATGGTACTAAAGTAAGAATCAAAAAAGAGGCGGGATTGACAAGTTTCCAAGCACATAACATTGGAAGCTTTTGGTAGCCCGCAACAACGAAAATCAAGCATCAATACGAACTGAGTTGATATAATAAAATGGCCGAATTCTAATAAAATTAGCTTCAAAACTCTCATCATTGTAAGGTAAGCACCTCTTCAATATTGTCAAATATTATGGATATCCATTACCCACAGTGCTCACTGGTTTCATATCGATTTCGATTTGGTGATTGTTGTCGCAGCTCCTGCTAATGTTGTGAATTTAATGCCATCCAAGTTAATATTTGTCGTGTTTATGCTGTTGACGCTTATTTAGAGTTGCATTTTTTTTCTTCGTCGTCCTCTTTCCAAAGAGGTACTAAAAAGCCCACAAACCAAAAAAAAGGGATGACAAAAATAAATTTTTCAACAATACGAGGAGTAATATGCAGACATGATTTGTTTGCAAACATTTTTATTTTTTTTTTCTTGCACAGCTTCTCTTTAATCGAAACAAAAAGTTTCGTTTTTATTGAGAAAGAAAAAGCGACAACAGCGGACAAGTTTCGATGTTTTGGAGTTCGTTTCTTACTTTTTCTTGCGGTTTTTAGTTAAAGATGAGGTTGATGACAACAACGGCGACGGCAACGACGACAAAGATCGTGATAAACATTTATATTTGTTTTGTTAAGGATCAATACGATACGTTAACATGATTTTCTTGCGACATAATATTTGTGAAGTCTGTGGTTGTGTGCGGGAATGTAGAAGTATTGGTAAGTAGGAGAGCATTTCTTAACTTTTTGAGAATTTCAAAACAGCTATAACTACTTCTTTATTCTATTCAAACCACAATGACAGCAAAAGTAGTGAAATGTATGGTGTTTACGAAGTACGGGAACGAAAGCTAGTTCTGAGGAAGAACACTTCTAGCCGGAGTTGTTGACAATAGTGTACCAAGTACAGATTTTTGTTGTTGATATCATCAGCCATCAACTTTATAATTTTCAATTTCTAAAACCTACCTCGTTTCCCCTGTTTACGTAATGTCATGATTCATGATTTATTTGTGTGAAACGAGCAAAAAAGAGCTCGTTTATACGTTCCTTTTCAAAAAGGACTTCTACGCGACAAATATTAGTGCTAGTCAGCAACCAGATCCGAAAATAATTCTTCTATTCTTCTGTTTCATAAAAATAGCTTCTGCAGTTTCTAGGTTTTTTTTTTTACTTCATGTACTCGTATGTGTGTTTTTGTATGTTTAAACGTTCTTGACGCTTCTTCCTTCTCTGTCTGCAGATACAGAGATCAGGTTCTTCCTTTTACAGAGAAGATTCAAGCAAAACTTCTGGCAGCCAAGCAGTCAAAGGGACCCAGTAGCCTGACTAGTTTTCCACTCGGCGTGTTTTATGGGACGTGTTTATGTTGTTGGCAACAACGTTTAGTGTCGTTTAGTGCGACAAAAATGGTTTAAGTACCTTTAACGCCAAGCATGATGATCTTTAAATTCTCTGTAGTTTGTATTACGATATTCTCCCTGGTTGTCCCTTTGTTATGCTCTACTCTGCTGCTGCTTTTTATTTGATCATATTCCTGCCGTTCCTGGCTGGTTGTTGTCGTTTAAATCAATGGCATTGGCTGTGGGACCCCTCTGGGAAAGTGTTTTGTGCCAATTCATATGGGTAGGACAACCACGAGAGTTCGTGATTTTTGAATTTATTGTAATTCATAAGAATTCTTCTATTCGCATGGAATTCAAAAATAGATGCGAGTTTTTTGGCGTTTCTTTGTATTTCAGAATCATGCAAAATTTTCATGGAATATATTGATGCTTTTGTTAAGTTAGTTAGAGGAACAAAAGATAGCGCTTAGATGTTAACTGATTTCCAGATTTCAATTATTACAAGATGTGCATTCGTCAATGACTAACAAAGTCGCCTTCTACAAGGAATTCGACAAATTTAATTACAAAATGCCGGATAATCACTTTTGCTCAGTCAGTCGCATTCATTTCATTGAACAAATTATAATTAACGCTATCAACTTCAAAGCGTTAAATGCTGGTGATTGTTTTAAAATTAAAATTAAATTGTGCATCTACGCCTCTCCTGGCAATTAAATTAATAACGCATCAATAAACTTTACGGCGATGGTTGTGAAGTTAACAAAATAACCACTGGGCAGCACTGACTGACATACAAAAAATGCCTGAATTTCAACTATGTCAATTACAGGAATGTAAATTCCACACATAATATGGCAGAAAAAAACAATGTTTTCAAAGAATGTTTTCAAAAACCAATCAATAATTTACGAAACGAGTTAAAATGCAAAGAAAAAAATGCAGTAAGTGGGTACCTGGAAAATATAAAATGTATAATATTAAACTGTTTTTTCAGATGTTGCAAACAAATCAATTGCAAGCAATCAATAACTTTTTTTTAATACTAACATAGTGTGGCAGAAAAAGTTTAAAAAAAAGTGGCTACCACATATTTGTATGAATAAAGATTTATATATCTTTAGTACTACAAAAAATGTAACACCCAAAAGGAAACTTTTAAAATACCTGGGATCTTTTGATTAAATGTCTTTCATGACTTTTTAAGTCGATTGGACAATGGCCGTCTTTGTATCTTGATGGCTGGCTGGCTGGCAGACACGATAACTTGTGTAAATATTTATTAAATTTTTTTAAAACTTGGCATAGCCTTATATTTTCCCAGATCTTAATCGGGTATTGTAAAAAGGCTATGTCCACCGGTTCCAGCTGGTACCTCCCAATTTTCTGAAATGCAGTTTTTCCACTATAACTCCTAACCCGTAAACAGCTGCAACCATCATTTTTGTACTTCGTATTTTCGTAGCTCGTAATTGAGCGGATAACAAAACCAATTGCGGTCCTCTTATACAAATAAGGAATTTGACCCATATATTCACAGCTTCACATCCTTTATCCAGGTACGAGGATATTAAATTCAATAAAACGTATTACTTGTTAACGATGCACTAAAGTGGTTTCTCAAAGTGAAAATAGACCACATTATCGTACGCCTGCTCGTACCTCTTATAAAAACTGACGGGACTTCCCAAACTTAAATTTTTTCTATAACTCCCCACACCTAGACTGCAAGTACATGAAGTATTATTCATTATCTTGTAAAACTTGTAGAAAACGACCAAGCAACGAAGCCCTTCTAGTACCACAAATAATCCAAATACTCTTGGCTACATATCTTGCAATCGGTTACATCGAACTCAGACATATTTAGTGCTAATCATGCATTTGTTAAACTTGGCTCTGATAATGAAAAAGGACTCCATTGTCACGCTTATTCCGGTAACTCCCATCCAAATTCATCAATTTATTGAAATTTAATTTTTCCCCTGTAAATGTTGTAAATCATAGATTGCAGTTATGTAAGTTCAGTATAATTTAGCCCACACACGAGTGTTTAGTAAATTTAGCTGTGCGAATGAAAATGGGTTGCGTTGTCGCGGCCTTTTATGTGCCACACATTCCAATATGCCAATTTACCGAAAATCGGTAGTCCATCTGTAATTTCTAAATGCAGGATTTCAGAAAAACATAATTTTGCCACTCTTTTTTTCAGAGAATTTTTTGATTTACAGCACCTCTTCGGCCACTCTTCACACTTCTGCACCTACGCAAGTTCATCTGAGTGACATTTCTACACTGGTTTATGAATGACAGAAATAGGAATAGAGTTTCAACGTTCATAAATAAGTTTCTCAATATTTCAACATATATTAATATACCTTTAAACGCACATTTCGATCTGTAAAAAGGTGTCTGAAACACAGTTTAGTGAAACTTCAGAAGAAAATGGTGCAAATGGCTAATAGCTTGGTCGCCATTATTTGAATAAATTTAATCTTCAAATGGAAATATTTCACTTTTATGAACTTTTATTACTCCAAACCTTGCCATATAAATTATGGATTATAACCTTTGAGTCGTTTACCTTCGCTCACTTTGTTTGTCTTGTCATTTCTCCATAACCTTAAAGTTTCTCACGCTACCAGTTCCTCTCTGTTTATTTGAGTCCTTTTCGAACTAAATGATTCTTTTGGTTATTAATTCATCGTTGACGTTATCGTCGACTCCAGAGCATAAACAAATTTCCTGTGTTTTGTTGTCACATTTCGCCAAATGTTTTGGGCGGGGATGTTGACGACATTTGCCGGAGTTCCATGCTTCTCAGTACTGCAACGGACTGCACACCATGCTAGCCGGCAGCGGGTAGATAGTTTGTTGCTGTTAACGATTTGGCGGCTATCTGTAAGTAAATGCCATGCAGAAAATACTGCCATCGTCACTGACTGCCATTACCAACTCTTAACGGTTATGTTCCTCCAAAGCATTGGTAATAGCAGGGGCTACATCATTATGCTACAGATATTGTCAAGTTTGTATTCATATTTGCCCTTTCATCAGTGGTGTAACTATTGGGCGTCCTATCGAAGCCGTTTACTTTGACGACAGGGATACAGCCGGCACAACTTGCCTCACTTGCTGTAGTTCTATTCTAAACATCTTTCTGGGTATATTAAATATATGAAACAGTAGATGTCGTCTCAGTATCTTCTGTTGATGCAAATTGTAAATAGCATAATCATTGGTTTGTTGAGTTCAAACTTGCCATTGGAGACGGCTACACAGTGACTCCAAAATTGCATATATCTAAAAAGGTCTGGCTGTCAATATCACACCAGTTTAATGGAGCATGATGTGCGGCATAACCAATGCTTATAAATGAAACCATTACTAATAAATTATGTCATTTGACTTTGTTGTCTACATCTTGCACTTATTAATGGAAGCCACGGTATAAATGCATTATATAGAGCATTTCGCAGAAGTCCTGCCAGTGTTGCATCGTACAATATGTGTTAGCATTTCTAGCTGTGGTTTGGTTTCCACCATCATTTTCTTTTTCCGTCCTTTACAGTTATGTGCACAGAGAGCATTTGCCTTGGCAAAGCTATCACGATACGTCTAACTCCGAGGGAATCGAAAATGGAATTGCGTATTTTTCACAGACGATTTTAAGTAACGTTATTACTTAAGAATATTAATGATATCACAGAAATTTTTGCAATTTCAACATAACAATATTTAAGTTGAATGTATGCGAAATTACAGCAGTTTAGAGGTTCATTAATAGAGGATTGAAAGCATGATTCAATTGACGCCATGTAAGCTTTTGGCACAATCATATAGTCAGTGATTGTGTAGTTTAAAGTGGCCAAAGAAATGGGTATAAAAACCGTAACTTAATCCACTGAGCTATACCATACCACAACATAATTTTACCAAAAATGCCAGACTCTATACGTATAGAAGCCACTAATGGGCAAATGCTAATGCTGTAGTGTCATCAGCGAAAGTTGAAGTCTGAATTAGGGAATGAACAATTATGTCAGAGGTGTAGATGGTATATAGTAAAGGACCTAGTATACTACCCTGGGGAATTCTTGCTGAAATACAGGGTGTCCGGTGGGAAGGTATACTATTTTGTTTGTTTATAATTTTTGATTAAATGAAAGAGAATGGATCTTATATTGATAAATGTTTTATTTAATGTCGGCAATTATGCATGGAATACAATCTCAGATAAATTTCCGACTTTCTTAGCCTCACAAATGCGAGCTCTGTGAGCACATTTCTCATTACATTCTCACACATTTCACGCTGTATTTCATTAATTTCATCGCGAATATTTTGTTTGAGTTGCTCAAGCGTTTCTGGTTTGTTTGCATAAACCTTGCTTCTCAGATACCCCAAAAAAAGAAGTCCGGAGCAGTCAAATCAGGCGACCATAGAGGCTAATCAACGTCATCATTTCTTAAAATAATTCCACTATAATGTGGCACCGTCTTGTTGATACCACATGTTATTAAACTCAAAGCATGTAGTTGTGGCGTTAAAAAGTTTTCAATCATATGACAATTTCGCTCTCCATTGACAGTTACCGTAACCCCGTTTTCAGTTTCAAAGAAGTAAGGTCCAATGATTGCTCCTGACCAAATTGCACACCAGACTGTCACTTTTAATGGATGCAAAGGTTACTGATGAATAATTTGAGGGCTTTCCATTGCCAAAACCGATTATTCTGTTTATTCACATATCCATTCAAATGACAATGTGCCTCGTCACTCATTATGATTTTTTCATGAAAATCGGGGTTGTCATGGGCGAGCTGTAACATCCTATTGACATATGCACGGTGGCGTAAATGGTCCTGGGGAAAAAGCTCTTGTGTCAACTGAATCTAAAATGGAAACAAATGCAAATCCTTGTGCAAAATTCTGGCCAAAGTTGTTCTTTGAAGACCAAGCTCCTGAGCACGGCGTCGAACTAAGGTTGATGGATTGTTTTCAACACTTTCTTGAGTAGCAGTAATGTTTTCAGCCGGTCTTGCAGTACGTTGTGGTCCATGCTTGGCCTTATCAGCTACAGAAGCTCCTCCTTCGAAATCATTCACTACACGATAAATACTCCGTCATGTTGACACGTTGTTTCTCCCAAAAATTTCACGTAACCGATGATTGATTTTGATAAAATATTTTAACGATTAAAACACGTTGGTTTATCGAATAGTTTTCCATAATAAATTTGGCACGGCTCTACTTCACGACTGCCAAATACGAACGGTCAAGACTAATGTTTATCAAAATGGCGGCAAAACAAAGTAGTATTCCTTCCCGAAGGACACCCTGTATTTCTTTAAGTTAAAACTGAGTCCCTAAATTTTACTAAAAACGATCGATCTTTGAGATGGCTCTCAAGCAGCTTGTGGGTGTTTGTCGGTAGAAAAGAAACTATTTTGTGAATAAGTCCTTCGCGCCATACTTTATCGAGAAAGACGTTTTTAAACAGTTTACATAAAATAGAGAGCGAACTTATAAGTCGATTTGATGTAATTTGTAACAGTTCCTTTCCAGGTTTTTGGATCATTATTATTTCAGACAGTTTCAATGAACGAACGTTAAATATAAATAAAATTAATATAATATTGTGGGAAAGTTCTGAGATCATTTTCGCTATTATTTTATCGTGTCCAGAAGATTTATTTATTTTCAACGAGAGAAAATTTTTCTTTAAGAAATATATATATATATATATATATATGTATATATATATAATATTTAATATGTATAATATAACATAATATAATATGTATTTATATAAGTATAAAGTATAAGTTATGATATGTTAAGATCGACCTAAGTTGGCATGAAATTAATGGGTTGTTATAAAAAAAAGAATTTTGAAATAAACATACTTTCTAAATCACATGTGTAAAAAGTCTTTATGAAAACTTTTGCTGAATGTCTTTTAATTTTCTTGCGGCTTTACTTTAGATAAGATATGTAGGAAAAGTTGCAACTCTTTTAGTTAAAAGCCTGTAACCGCTAACTGGTGTATAAAAGACATATTGCAATGGCCCCATATACCTCCTTCATTAAAAGGAAATTATCATAATATGTAAATGGTTTAAAATTTAACTTAATAGAACCACAATTTTGAAATCACAGGAAATATTAAATAAATAAACAATGAGGGATTAATGCAATCTGACCCGTAACCTGCATTAGGTTATTATGAAATTATGTTAAATTCTTGCATAAAGTATTAGGTGAGCAACCAAGTTCCCACTGTTTGCCAATAGAAGGCGCCAGCTGTAAGTGCTAAGTCGATTCTGCCATAACCTAAACTTCATGGGCCAAGATTAGGCATATGGTAAACATACCGCCTCGACACAATAGTGATTTTCTTTTGACTTCATATTTTTTTCGTTGTGTGAATATGTATGATTTTGTGCCAAATAATCATCATATAGAGTTAGTATTGGCCTTCTTCTTTCAGTCGAAGAAAACGGCAGATAAAGCTCATCGAGAGCTTCAAAACGTTTACAGAAATGCTGCTCACGATGATTTTGATGTCGACGTCCTTTCGCGTGAAGAAAGATGAAAGACCTTTGAAGACACTGAATTGACGGCGTTGCTTGGTGAGAATCCGTGTCAAATGCAGGTAGAGCTTGCTTCATTATTAGGAGTTACCCGCCAAGCTATTTCCAAGCGATTACAGGGAGCGATTGGGAATAATTCAAAAGCAGGGAACTTGAGTTACTTATGAGTTGAAGCCAAGGGACGTTGAGCGTCGTTCTTTTGGCTGTGAACAACTCCTTCAGCGACAAAAAAGGAAGGGTTTTTTTGCATTACACTACAGCATCAAAGAAAAGAAAGTCATGGGAGTGTCCGGTCATGCTTCTACCTCGTCGCCTTGAGCTAATATTCACGCTGCGAAAATTATGCTCTGTAGTTCCAGATACTAAGGGAAACCATCACTGGGGATCGTACTACTTCAATTAATGCGATTGAGCCGAGCTCTGCGCGAGAAACGCCCACAATACGCGAAGAGGCACGAAGAAGTGATTCTTCAGCATGACAATGCTTGGCCTCACGTGGCCAAGACTGAAATTGGAATTGGCAACGCTGAAATTGGAAGTCTTACCCTATCCGCCATATTCTTTAGATATTGCGCCGTCCAATTGTCACTTGTTCCGTTCGATGACACACGGTCTGGCTGACCAGCAGTTCCACTCATATGACAGCATCAAGGAATGTCTAAATTCGTGGATAGCCCTGAAAGTTGAACAGTTTTACCGTGACGCAATTCGAGCTTTGCCGGAAAGATGGTCAATAGTAGTAGCTGGCGATGGGCTATACTTTCAACGAAACATTTGTAAACATGCTTTCATAATGAAGTTGCATTTTATATAAAGAAAGAGCAGCGAGATCTTAGTTGCACACCTAATAATATCAATTTATCAATTTAGTATACATCAGCTACTGATTATTACAACCTATTTATATCTCGTACTTTGTCTACTTTCGTACCTACAACTGCAATATCGAACAGACACCAAAAGACATCACACCAACTTAATGTTTGTCATAAACATGTTACCTGTCATTAGATGGTATTGCAGAAAAAAAGTTAAAAAAACAAACTCTGTTACCACGTGGGAATATATAGCAGAAAATCTGTAGATGCATTTCTAGAACCACAACGGGCGAAATTGGTCTCATGATTTGATAAAGTTTTACGTTACATTTGCTGCCTTCACATCCGTGATTATTATTGAATAACATACAGAAAAAATGTTTTCTCATCTAGTGCTGCTGCCTACACATATGTTCTGTCAGATTTCTGTTCTTTTGCCATTTCAGTTGCAAAAACTTGTTGAAGACAAGCCAGAAATTAAAAAAAAAAAAAAAAAAAACAAATAAAAAAAAACGTTTACAAGAAGATTTATAGAATTTCATGTATAGTGGATGAGTGATTGAAGGAGGAGCGTTTAATAAGTGAGAATTTTCTAATAGGGAATACGAAACAAGACAACAAAAGGGCAACCTCTTTAATGGACCATCACTTAATTAGAAGTATGACAGTAAAACAGCTTCTTCGAAAGAAATATTGACATGCTCCTAGAAGACTAACTTAAGTAGCCAAGTTTTCATTGAAGGTGTAGCTACAGGTGTAATTTATTTTCTTTTTTTAGCAATGAAGACACAAATTTTGGGTGTGGCTGATTACTGCAATAGAAAGCTTATACTAGATGAGAAAAACGAAAACCAAAATATACAGATGGCTATATAAAGGGTGTCCCAACAAGAACGTCAGATTTAAATGACTGATGCAGCAATTGGATTGATTCTGTAGCTGTATAACATGTGGCGCCGTCGTGTTGCCCTACATGCCCTCCACATTCATTTCTTCAATTCTAGGCACGAAAAAACTGGTTATCATTTCACGATACTGAACACCATTGACTGTTTGCGCTTGACATGCCTCACTGTCATAAAAAAAGGTCCAACGATTCCCCCAGCCCAAAATCCACACCACACAGTGACACGTTAAGGATGCATTTGCTTCTCGTGAATCACTCGAACATTTCCCTCATTTTTGCTCCCTCATGCGGCAATTCTGCCAATTGACGAAGCCATCATGATAGAAATGGGCCTCGGCACTAAAGATGATTTTATCGGCATTTTCATGTTGTCTCTCCAATACCCAATTAACGAACTCCCTTCGTTGTCCATGGTCAGCTGGCTTCAGTTCCTGAGTCAATTGAACTTTGTATACGTGAAGATGCAAATACTTCGTCAAAATTTGCTGAGCTCGGTGTCGAATTGAGGTGGATGGAGTTTGAGCGACTTCATCACGTACAGCTGCGACATTTTCGGTCGATCGACCTGGTCGAAGGCGAGTTGTTGTCTTTACATCACTAACAGACCCTGTTTTGGCAAATTTATCCATTCATCTCTTTACAGTTGACTCTTTTCGAGCATTATTGTGACCCCAAATTGATCGCAATTTGCGAACTGTAGCCGCAAAACTTTCACCATTTTGGTAAAAAAATTTCACAATGAGAATGCGTTGTTCATTCGTGTAGCGCTCCATTTTTACTAACTTCGTACCTTCTACTAGCAAACAATAACAATTGTTCAAATATCAAACAATGACATTTCGAATGGCGCCAAATTTAAATCTTGCGTTCTTGTTTGGACATTCTTTATTTTTTTATGTGGGAGGAATCAATGTGACATTCTAGGGTGACAACTGATTTTTGAAAAACTGACCAATTCGTATCTGTGGTACCCCAACGGGCGTGCTTTTCAATCCATTTTCATTTGCATAACTAAGTTTACCAAGCGCATGACGTGTGTCAGATTTGATTAAAATCAGTTCAATTTGTTCAAAGATGTAAAGTTAAACGTATATGAGCTAAATCTGTCATTCATATGGGAGGTGCCAGAATGGACGTTGCGACATGATCGCTTTTCTTCAAGTTTTAGAAACCATTAGAAATCATTGTAAAAGACAAAAACTAGATGATCGGTAACCTAGTTTTTTTTTTGCTATTGTTAGAAGCTGCAGAGGAAAGATTACATTTCGGAATATTGATCAACTTCGTTCAAGTTTCTTTCTTGAACATTACTTTAGTAAACGCAAAACATATACTAACTTCTTGCAACCCAATAGAAAATATGAACCCAAGAACATACAGGTTATATCGTTATTTGGTTACTAGGAAGGGAGCGGCCAACACAGTCAATTTTAATTTTTTTAACGAAGCTTATAAAACACATGATATTTATTAATTTTGACTGAATTCTGTAACTGTTTAAAAGATATAAACCTAAGAATATGTGCGTTAAATCGCGTATGTGCGGAGGGAGCGTAGTTAACTGGCCATTGCACAGCAATACAATGAAAAAAGTTCAGGCTACCGTGGTCAACGATTTGGAGCCTGAGGAGGAAAAATTGGTACTCGGGTGGTTAATCAATTTACATGAAAATCTTTCTTAAGTCCAGTTAAAATATTTTGAAACACATTCGTGTTTCATTTAGTAGTATTTGGTAATACAAAAAAAATTTTTTTTTTTTTTTGATATTGAATTTTTAACCAAAAAAATTTCTTCTTTTAGGAAAAGCTATAAATATTTCTAGATACACTTTTTTTGTTTTGTTTTGGATATTTTACGAACGATTTTTTATAAACGCTAAGAGCGCTGTCTCTTTATTGTTATTTTTTTACATTTTTATGCGGAAATTCTCTCACATTTTTAAGAAATTTTGAAATGGAATTACTATTAATTAAAAAAAACCGCAATCGTCAGCATTTTACCGCCCAAAAAACAATGAAAAATTCTCAAAAGTTCTTGTGCGGATTGGGAATTTGAACAAAATTCATATTATAATGCCCTATGTAATTGAATGTTGTGCTAGTTTACTAATCATTTACTGATACATGTTTATTTCTTATTCTTTCTTGTATTAAAAATTTCTCACACTGATCATTCTACACCTTCGATATTCTGCCGTAGATATATCCTAACATCTAAGTGTTATCCACCACAGTTTCCTATTCCAGTGCAACTCATTCCTTTACCAGGTCGAAAGAAACCTACATGTTTTTCATTACAATTTTGGATTCTATTTTAATTTCGTATTCTGCTACTTTATTACAAATTCAATTGAATTATCGTACACGAAGAAAATCACAAATAATATGTTGAAAATTATGATTATGAGGACTAGTATTACGTTGGGAATGGGATGACGATGATGCTGCTGATATGTAGACAGAAACTTGTAATGCTTATGCAATGGTTGAAGGCGTTTAAATTAATTTTCACATGTTGCAGTTTATTGTGCAATTTATATAATCAGTCAATTAGCGTAAAATGTATACAGTTTTTGAGATATAACAAACAAAAGTACCCAATTATGCTTTGTAATTTATAATTTCTTTAGATTTTAATATAATAAAGGCTAGGAGCCACATTGTTAAGTATTCGAATGATAAAAACCCAAAGTTTGTACAAGGCAGCAAAAATTTTGCAGCGTCGGTCAGTTTTTCAATGATGTCAGATTAGAGTACAGGCAAATTACTAAAACTCAGACTTTGATGTAGTCATCCTCTTATCTTATATTTAAAAAAGCAACTCGGCTAACAATATTTTGCTAAAATACTCGCTGTCATTGATTCTCTGTAATTACTTACTTAAATGTTGACAAGAGTAGACAAATTTTTCCATTAAAAACCCCACGTAGAATGTAATTCCAAACGTCTCTGTCTTCCACGACCCTTCTGCAATTTGTTATACAAAATTTTTGCCTGGGCCTGTTAATGGAGCTTTGATCGACTTCATCGACATCATTAACCGATTTCGTTATCTAAGACATTTCTACCTGAAACGTTTGGCTTCATCTGCCTAACAGATGAATTTAATTATTTTTCTCTTTTAGACTTCTGCAAGTGATTTATCAGCTTGTGTCATAAATGGAGATTCTGCGCTGTACAACGAAGTTAAATAACTGGTAAAATTGAAATTTCGTTGGTTTAGAGGGCGCTTTGTCACAAAGTCTCTGGCTTAGGCCTTAGTAGCATCTATTTGCAAGCAACTTCCATCTCCTAATAACTACGCTTACATCGTTTGATTAGGCAGCGATGAGGTAGATGTTCAGAATATCCACTCCAAAATTGAAGTTGTTAACGTTCTAAGTGTATTCCAAACGTAAAGATCCTTGATCCGTTGAAACAATTAACTTAAGTTTTGTTCGCGTTTACCATCAAAACTTCTATTTTGCTGCCTGGCCAGTGTACGAAAGTAACATTCGACTTTTGTTGAAGATGGCACTCGTGTCGTGTTTATTATAATACAATTTTTTCCATAATCACATTCTGTCGTTTTCGTTTGAGGTAAAATTACTCACTAAAATGCAAGCATATCCTTACTAAAAACTTCGCGTTAGTCATGACACTGCCAATTTAATACAGTAAAAGCTTCGCTGGAATACCAAATTCAGGCAGCGCTGAATACTTTTCCCATTTTACTACTGCTACTACTACTACTACTATTACCACTACTACTACTACTACTACTACTACTACTACTACTACTACTACCACTACTACTACTACTACTACTACTACTACTACTACTACTACTACTACTGCTACTACTACTAGTACTACTATTACTACTACTACTACTACTACTACTATTACTACTACTACGACTAGTACTACTACTATCACTACTACTACTTCTTTTCGACTGCCTTTTCTAGACACTTCTCCAAGATTTCCGGTAGTGTGAATTTTTTATTAGTTTTCGATTTACCGGGTGCAAAGACCCACTGATATAATACAATGAGATCAGATATTATTTCAACTAACATAACCTTATGCATTGCCATTATTGCTTCATCATCGCCATTCTTAAAATGCTCTGCCAGCATGCCATTAAATCAGATCAGTATCTCTGCTCTTCTTAAATCGGGATGATTATGTTCTGATTTCGATTTCTCATTTAAGATGCTATCTGAAATGAACTTACGGGATGGGAAACCTGTTCTATATCCTTAACATCTTGCCTTTTCAAAGAATTTCTCTACACTGTCTCCTTCTCCTTGCAACTACAACCGTTTCTTTCGCCTGAAAGAAAGTTGTTGGTCTCTCCTCTTTCCATCACTTAACAGTGATTATATTCAAGATTATAAAGCGTTAAATGGGCCAATTCTGTAACCCATTATAGTATTAAAAGTTAGTTAGTTTTAAAATTATATGGAACGGATTTTGACAAATTGAAAAATATGAATTATAGAATATCAAGAAATAAAAAAAATTAAACGTATCATGTCGACACCAAATATTCTGATGTAATTTTGTATGTTTTATTTTTCTATTCCAAATTTTAATCCAAAAATTAAATTTGATCAGGGTTTTATTTGCCGTGATTTTTTCATTTATCCATCAAGTGCTTTAATTAACGAACAAATGACAAAATTGTAGTAATATGTATTAAAAAATATCCTGTTGTACGGCTTGGTTTAGTCCTTGTACTCGTTTAGGTAAGTTCTTTTTAGTTGAACCAGTTCCGCATACTTCTAGCAGCTGCGTTTCACAGGCCGCGATCGATGTATCCAGATAAGTGGGATTACCACAAATGTTAAAATTCCTCTTTATTAGAATTTTTTCAAACAAGAGCTATCAATTCGGACAGCTTTTTTCCGTTTCTATCAACTACCGCCGCATATTATATCTAAATAACGAATAAACGTGAAAATTACTGAAAAGAAAGTTCGAAGAAGAAAACAGCTTACCGATATTAAGACTGGGGTTTCCACTTAAAAATTGGGTGCTTTAATTTTAAAGTGTTAATATCGGCAAGCTTTATTCTTCTGGGCCCAAATTTACGCAATTTCGAATTTAACCCGTCTATGAGATTGCAAAACTTCAAACTCTTTGGTCAAATAGTTTAGCCTTCAACATGCTTCCACTCTCATGGACGTGCTGAAATCAACTTGAAGTGTCACCCTACAGTTTAGCGATCACTACCGCAGCAGACAACAGACAAGTAGATGGACGGACGCACCTAAAAAAGGTGGCAGTATACGAGGGCAGTCTCAAAACTAGCCGACATAACAATGAAGAAACAAAAAAGTTGGGAAAAATTGATGAAACAATTTAAAATTTATTTCATTAATTTTAGCCATCGCAAATGTGGATGTAGAGCATTGTATTGATAAAACAACACTCTCCTTTTCGCCAAATGCGGGTTTTTTCATAATTTACTACCAAAAATTAGATTAATATTCGCCGTTGATCGTTTTTCCTTTCTGAAGATAATTAATAAAAATAATACCATGCGCATTCAAAAAAAACAGACGGTATGACCTTGTCTGCAGACGCAACCGCATTTGCCTTCTTTGGACACAATTCTCGCATTCCAGTCCATTGCTTTGACTGTTCTTTTGTCTCATCCATAGCTATAAATTGACACAAAAATTCGGCTTTATTGCGGTGAAACATTAACAAACACTCTACTGAATAATCTTCATGACGCTGTTTTGACGCTCTATTGAAAGCAAGTGCGGCACCCATCTTGCGCACAGCTTTCTCATCTTCAAATTTGCGATCAATATACGACGTATAACACCTTTTGAAATGCCTATTATTTCAGCTAACTCACTCACTGTCAGCTGACGATCATCCAATACCATTTTGTGGATTTTCTGAACCATGTCAGGTGTGGTTACTTCAACTGGTCGAACACTACGGCGTTCGTCTTGGCAGGTCCTACGGCCTCGTTTGAACTTTGATACCCAATATTATACAGTCGTAAACGAAGGAGCAGAATCTAGCCCGACTTTAGTATTAGTGAGACTGAGTCCCTTCAAATGGAAATATTGAATTACATAACGGTGACCATTTTTTTTTATGTTTACAAATTCATTGAGATCGTTTGCATTAGATGGCTCTAAAAAATACTAAACAAAAAATACTAAAACTTATAATATATGTTTCATAAGGTTGCCACTTTTCACCAAAATAATTTTTTCAAACTACTGGCACCATCTATACGTATGCGATCGGCTAGTAAATTTCATGACGTCTCATGTGAGTATTTCTAGTTATTACAAAAGTAGTGACAAACTTAGTATTGTATAACACCAGAAGGTTATAAAAGAAAAAAAACTTTAAAATATTTGGCTTGAGTTTATAAAAATTCAAAAATTGTACATTTTATCCAAACACATGCTTTGATTACTCTACTGATAACTCAATTTTGCATATTGCGTTTTCTTCCCCATGTCCAACACCAGCAACATGTTTATAATTTAACAAAACATGTGTTAAATTACCATAACAAAAATGAAATCTCACATCACAACTGATGCCAATCATAACTCAGCACAACAAACTACTCAATTTGTAGACCAATCCAAAGAAATGCAAAGTCAACAAATAATTGTCACATGTAAAAGTTTCATTGCCGCTGCCAGTATTGCAATGAACTTCTAAACTGAACCGTCAATAACAAATGATAACAGCAAATCAGGAAAGGAAAATTATACATGCATCTTAATATGCTGTCAAAAACACTCTTTGACAATATGTCGTTGCTTAAGTTTAATACTTGGCAAATACGAGACATCAGTGTATAACTTTGGGGATTCATTGATTCATATATGTATCTGCTTCCATCACTCATCAGTCGTTCCATCCATTCATTCATCCATTCATTTTTTACTTCATTGACTTACACATTTGTAAGAAAGTACACATACACAATACAATGCCATACATGAGCTGACATCGCATCAGCGATGACATTTCAACTGTCATAAATGGCAAATGTATCAACAAATTGCAATGTACAAGACTCAGCCAGCCAGGCTCAACAGCATCACATCGCGTCATCTTTAATGCCATCCAAAAATGCAAAGAAACTCGCATGTAATGACTTCAACATAAATCGACGGCAAATGGGCTATCTAGGGAATTTGAGGGAAATGCAGAGGCAATATAGGAGGCTGGATGAGGATTGATAATTTCTGAAATATCCCCTTATTATACTCGTAACAAAATGAATGATCAAGTGGATGGTAAAACGCAGGCATATATTGTTCTCAAAGCGGTGCACAATAGGGGAAAATGTTGGATTATATGATATGCTTAGTACTAAATATCATACTAAGTATAGGGTGATTTTCTAATCGTAGGTTTCTTAAAAATCGAATAAAACACTCAAATTTGCATCATATATTGAAAATTTTTATAGTTCTTTGCCATTTAATTTTTAAAGATAATTTCATGTAAATGTTGTCCGCGGCTCCGCCTCAAAATGCCCACTTGGAAGGTCCTATTCTTCGTCACTTTTTCGAGCATTAAGGTCCGTATTCCACGAATAACGCGTGTTATGTTATTCTGTAAGGCTTCAATAGTGTTCGGCTTGTCCACATAAACCAACGACTTGACATAACCCCACAAGAAATAATCAAGAGGCGTTAAATCGCAAGATCTTGGGAGCCAACTCACAGAACCAAATTGAAAAATGAGCTGCTCACCATATTCATCCCTTAACATATCCATTGCATTGGCATGTTGAACAGTCCTGATGATGTCAACAAGTCAACCAAGTTCAACCCAGCCAATGGGGGCAAAAAAAAAAAATTTGTTTTGGTTGAGTAACACATGCCCAATCGCTAAGAACGGCGACGAATTGACATTTCACGATCGTCATTAACACTGGTCGCTACGGCTGCAATATTTTCTTCCGTACGCACTCTACGCATGCGAGTCGATGGTTTTATGTCCAACAAATTAAATTTGGTGCGAAATTTGGAGATAACAGCACGAATTATTAATTCAGCAGATCGATTATGACGACCACAAAATAGTCATATCAAATGATGCACATTTGTCACAGAGCACGAATTTTGATAATAAATTTCAACGATTTGCTATTTTTGCTCAATTATTAGTCTTTCCACAATGAAATGGCAGAGTATACTGCACACTTTTCACTTTGACGGATGACGTTTGGACTCCATTATCAACCAGTCCTGTCAACCTGAAAAACTGAAATCTCATCCTCATTCGTATTTTATAGTGTTTTCCAATTATAGGGAAAACACTATAAAATACGAATGAGGAAGATGTTATCAATACGTGCACTTTTTAGACCTTGGGTCAAAGCACCATACTCGGATCACATGTGTGGCAGTTTGGTAAGAAAAATACTAAAATGGGAATTTTACGTAGAAAAACGGGCAAAATCCATATATTATGTATGGGGAGGGGGAGTTTAAAACATGCCTAGTTATTGTACGCCGAACTGTAGATTTCTATTCATGCTGAAAGATAGTACATAAACTTAGATCCGGGCAAATAATTGTAGCTTCGTCATATGTTGTAAATTGTTTTTCCATATTTAATGCGGTTATTCAGCTACAAATTTTGTTTATACCCAAAATGGCAAGGGCATCACATTTTATCTTTCTAAATAGAAACTCAAGTTAAAGTAGAATTCCTCTACAGTTTATTTACCACTCTTTCTAATTTTCAAGTATCCAAAGTGTTGTTAGGGAGACGTGATTTATTTTGTCCAACATTTGCTCGGTTGAGACCGCAGCACATTGGTCTAGGCGATAGAATTATTTGTGCCCCTGTCGACTATGTTTTTTCCGGAGATCTATTCTTATTGTGCACTGGCATCCATTGTACTCTATGGTACATGTTTTGGCCGTTTTATTTCCCGTTCTACTTGCTAAAATGTTGATCAGTAAAATGTACATTTCCAATGTCATAATTTCAGATTCAAAAGTGCTATTTATGTTTTGTTTTTTTTCTTTTTTATATTCTGCTATTATGGATTTCGAAATATCTCTTCCTTTTGCGCTATTGCGCTGTTTAAGTAATGCGAGTCTTAATTTCGATGATTTTAGGTTCAGCCCTTTTTGAGAACTGAGTACCAATTTCTTTATACCCGAAAATTACTCTATACTACACTTTTAATTCCATGACTTAAAATTCGAATGTTTGTTATGGGCAAATATTTTACTTCAATCCACTCGTCTACATTTAGAAAGGGATAGCGACAATTCTGTGCCCTTCTTCCTAATTTTTACTTTGAATTTTTACGTTGAACTTGGACCGTAAGGTTAATACTGGTGATTTCTAAACCGGTTACGTGTTACGGCCGACTTTTTGTGGCCTCAAAGTACGAATTACCTAAATTGTCTTGTGAACCATCCCCTCTGCCCACTTCTCGTGATTTGATTGCAGCCCAATTCTGAGGATAATGTTTCCTGTTTTATTATCGATCTTATTATTATTATTATTATTATTTTTTTTTTTTGAATTTCCGAAATTCCCTTCTTGTCTCCTAAGTACAATGGTTCTCTGCTAGTTTCACAATTTTAGTCTCAATTGCTTGTTCTAGGCGATTGCACATTTTCTGATATCCTTTATTTATTCTCTTATATCCCATGCAGTTTTCAATTGCGTTTCAGTTGCGTTTTAGGAGATGGCAACGTATTTGTCTCTACCTGCTTCAACACCCAAAAATTTTCAAAAATCTATTCCCATTTTCAGCGGATTATTATTAAAGAATTTTCAGAATTTATGTATATAATCAAAGCGATGGTACCATATTTCCGTTCGCTTTGCTAGAAAATATTCAAAACTTCTAATTTATTATTTTAGATTCAGTCGTGTTACTAATCGGTTGCATAAATGTTTTCCCTTTTTTCCCTGAAAGTATGAATTTTGAAAAATCGATTTCTTTGCCGTTTGAGAAGAAATACAAGTGAAACTTTATATAATTCAGTTTCTGCTGACTTCAGTTTCTAATGTTTATTCTAGAGAACGGTGCAATTTGAATCTCTTTTTCCTCTATTTTATCATCTAAGTGCGCAAAATCTATAAAATCAATTCTACTACTAGAGCAGAGCCAACTTGACGCATTTTGGTGAAAAGTGGCAGCCTTATTAAACATATGTTTTAAGTTTCAAGGCCACACGTTGTTTAATATTTTTATGAACGATCTCAGTGAATTTATAAAAATGGACAAAATTGATTATTGTTCAATATTTCCATTCGAAAAGTCTTAGTCTAACAATATTAAAGCGGAGCTAGATTCTACTCTAAAGTCTGGGTGAGTTTGCTCCTTCGTTAACGGCTGTAGAGTATTGGGTATCAGAGTTTATACGAGGCCGTACAAGCTGCAAAGACACGGTTAAGAAAATCCATAAAATGATATTGGATGATCACCGGCTGAAGGTGCGTTAGCCAGCTGAAATGATGGGCATTTCTAAAAGTGCTTTATATCGTATATTGATCGAAGATTTGAAGATAAGAAAGCTGTGTGCCAGATGGGTGCCGCGCTTGCTTTCAATAGAGCAAAAACAGCGTCGTGAAGATGTTTCAACACAGTATTTAAAGTTTCACCGCAATAAAGCCGAATTTTTGCATCGAATTATAACCATGAGTGAGATATGGGTCAAAGCACTGGACCGGAATGGGAGAATCGTGTCCAAAGAAGGCAAAGACGGTTCTATCTGCGGGCAAGATCATGACCATTGTTTTTTAGGATACGCATGGGATAATTTTTACTTTATCAACGGCGAATATTATGCTAACTACTGCAGCGTTTTGGTGCTGAAATTATGGAAAAAGGTCGCAATTGGCGAAAAAAAGGGATGCCTCATTAAGACAATGCTTCAGTTCACACATCCACTATGGCCTAAATTCATTAACTGAATTAAAGTTCGAATTGCTTCATCACACACCATATTCGCCAGAATAACTCTCTCGAACTATTTACTATTTCCAAGCTTGAAAAAAATGGCTCGGCAGTAAAAGACTTGCTAAGAATTAAGAGGTGGAATCTGCGGTTGGTGGCCATTTTAAGGAACTTGGCAGTACTTACTATAAACAGGGTATAGAAGCTGCTGAAATTGCAATGAGCTAAAAGGGGATTATGTTGAAAAATACAGAAAATTTTTGCTAACTTTTTGTGCCTTATTTGTTAGGCGAATTTTGGCACCGCCTTCTCAATTGATTGCTCTACTTAAATGTTCGTTAGTTGCTCGAATTTTGCTATTGGACGCTTTACGTTTACAACTAAATATAATCAGCTAAGTTCGTACAGGATATGAATCAAAATTGGTGTAATTTTCAGCAGAAAATAGAAAAGAAAAATTGTCCTATTAATTTGTCCATGAAAATGAAATACTGGGTGTTTTCAGTAGGTCGGAATTTTCTTAAATTTAATAAAGAGTTGAAGTGGAGGATATCGTACTAGCTAAGACATAAAGTTAAGCAAAAATGAGATTTATTAAATATATTAGCGAAAAATCGCTTACATTCCTATTATTGAAGTGTTCAGCCAGTGTGCATGTTGTCTTCTTTCCAAAAACCAGTGACACAAATTAAAGTCACACACAACCGACTACGCCACCGTCATTATCGTCACATCCGCATCTACTTCATCATTATCGCACGCCTATTGATGGGTGATATAACCAGCGAAAAGATGAGACGAACTGTGGCGAGAAAGAAAAATCCACATTGGCATTTTGCAAAACAACGGGCAAACGAAGCGAAATAATAAACCGCCTTTAAATTATCTGCGTTGCTATGTAGATGAAGCTGAAGATGATTATGCTGGTCCCAGGCAATGATGGCCACGATAATGATGATGTAGAAGATATGATGCGAGTTGCTGAAGGGGTCTCTGGAAAACCTTGTTTATGTCACCACAAACAAAGAATAAAAGAAAACGTTCCGCATTGTAGGCATCAACATCATCAATGCGCACCAGAGAGAGAGAGAGAGAGATCACCAAATGAAATTAATATAGCAAAACAAGTGATGATTGAAGGCTATGAATGCTAAGAAAAAATATTAATAAGCTGATGATATACTTTGATCAGCAGTTGTGACAAGAGGAGTGCGCATGACAACGAAGGAAACGCTGTCGCAAAAGTGTAGAAGTGAAAAACTGTATCGACGGCGATGAATGTAATGATGAATAATCACGTGCCCGAAAAAGGCGAAAACCCCTAAAGTCAATAATAATTTCGAGGAGAGAAAATTGAACGATGAACGTTAGGCGGGCTAAAAATTATGGCAACCGGCTATTGGGAAGAGGATTGATGGTAATTTGTACATTATACCTCAGTGAAATGTTCACAAATGGTATAAATCGTGTACATATGATTCAAATATGTTTAAATTAACAATAATGACAGTGAGACTGATACCGGCATATCGCCGGATATATATAAGATTTTTAAAGCTATAATAAAAGAACTTCGTTCAGCTAAGACTGATTCGACCATTTGTTTCGAATGCAATCCTAAAATTGGGAGGAGTGTTTAAAGTTCTTTGGGCCCATAAAAGGCGTTATAAAAAGCATGAATTCAATAGTTTTATTTGATTAACACTGATAACAGGATATGGTCCTTAATTTGGTATATAATATCAAAATTCAAATTATCTATCAGACTGGCATAGGATATTGCCAAGGCTTCTGAGGATAAATAATGCACACTGTTCAAAAATTTAACTCAACTAACTTATAGATATGCCCCCGTTAAGGGTATAGGGTACAGTGTTTAAAGAATTTAAAAAGACAGGTATACAAAATAGTTTTTTTTTTTAATTGTAGTGTAAAAGCTAACGATAAAAGGCGGAACAAACTGATATACGAGTGTGTTCAAAAAGAAAGGCGAATTTTCAAATTTCGCGGGCTACGTACATTCGACTTTCGATTATTATTATGTGTTCGGTGATTCGGTTTTTATCTCCTCAATCGTCGCAAAACGCCGCCCTTTCATGGGTGTCTTCAATCTTGGGAACACGAAAATTTCGGAGTTGGCAAATCTGGTGAATACAGGGGCATGATAACGGTGTTGTTTTTGACTAAATAATCTGTCACAAGCAAAGATGAGTGAGCAGGCGCATTATCATAATGCAAAAAACATGAATTTTTTCCACAATTCCGGGCATTTTTTTCGTGTTGTTTCACAAACGGCGCATAATTTCAAGGTAATACTCCTGGTTTGCCATACGACCTTGTGGTAAGAATTCCTGGTGCACTACGCCAAGGTAATCGAAGAAAACAGTGGGGGAAACCTTGACATTTGTTCGAACTTGGAGTGCTTTTTTGGTCTTGGCTCTCCTGGACTCCTTCATTGGGACGATTGGGCTTTGGTTTCGATGTCATAACCATATACCCATATGACACTTTTAAGCAAATCTGGATCATCGTAGACGTCATTCAACAATTCCTGAGCGATGCTCATGCCACGTTGTTTTCGGTCAAAATTCAGCAATTTTGGAACGAACTTCGCTGCCACACGCTTCATGCCTAAAATTTCCGAAATGATTGCATGGCATGAGCCAACCGATGTGCTGACATCCTCAACAATTTCTCTAATTGTGATTCGACGATTCTCCAAAACAATTTTCTTCACTTTCTCAACATTTTCATCGGTTGTTGATGTGCTGGGGCGTCCAGAGCGAGCGTCGTCATTCACTTCTTCTCGACCTTCTGTGAAAAGCTTGTACCACTTGTAAACATTTTTTTTTTTTTTTTGACGCAGAGTACCCTCACCGTATGCCACTGTCAATATTTCAAGTGTTTTTAAGCACTTAATTCCATTTTTTACTCAAAATTTGATGCAACTTCTTTGATCCGTTTTTTTTCGATAGCAGAAAATGGCCGAACATGCAAAACTCTTGTCTTATTTATGCCTTTCATAGACAAAATAAACATGCTGTATGTATAAAACCGTCAACATATCTTCGAGACGAGTGTACCAACATAAAACAAAAATTATAATCGAAAGTCGTAGCCCGCGCAATTTGAAAATTCACCTTTTTTTGAACACACCTCGTATGTTCAGAATTTACATTATGCTTCACAAAGTATTAAGATTGATCTAATTTTATGCCAATAAGTTAAACTGCAATTCGAAACGACATTTTGGTTAAATCAGCTAATTTGTAGGGGATGTACCACAGAAGATTATTAAGCCTAAGGGGGACCACGGACTACGATGTAGATTTACGAGACAAGAATTTAGCGGCTGGAGGCACACATTTTACAAGTTATTATAAAACGAATTTTTGGGGTTAACTAACGTTTATAAGGGTGGTACTTAAAGGAGTGGTTTAACTGTTCCACTACTATAGCTTGTGAAAAGCTACATAAAATGTTGCCTTATTTCGAAATTAACCTACTTATGATTATAAAACACTTGTATCTCAAATTTCAGATTAATATGCTGATATCGCGCCTTTAACAGATACGCGGAAGGTTGGACATCCATTTGGAGGTGGTCACAAACGTTCATATATATTTAATGCTTGTTCTTTTACTCCTAAATGTAAAAATTTTTAGACATCCTTTCTCAGTCCTAGATTTTTACGTTTCTAATTGTACGCCTCTTACTTTCCATATATTGCCCATTTGGCCTGACTAATGGTACGCTAGTTGTGCGTTTTATGATTCTGATTATGTCCTTAGAAAGCGAATTTCACAAATTTTCTTCTTAGGACAAATTTACGTCATATATAGGTATAAACCTTTCCTCTAAATTGCATAGTATGTGCTTCAGCCCGCCAACTGGAAGATGAGAAACTCAGTCAACAATTTTTTAATGGGTTGTATGCAGAGTTCAACTGTTTGATAATGTTGATAACATAAACTTGAGCTTATAAATTACACCACAACTATCATTTTTAAGAAGAAATAATGAAATGGAATAATACAAATCTATAGGCAGTTAAATTATTTAGTTTTCTTTCTACTTCTCTGAAGAATTGCTATGTTAAATGGAAACACATCTTGCGCGTCAGAAATAATCTCTAATGACAAAGATTTGCAATCAATTTATGGCCATTTACGGTTTACAACTTTTTGATACCATAATTTTTTCCAAAGCAATCATTACATTTTTGCATATCCCTGAAGGGTTTAATTTGTGAAATGCCATTTCAAGTTTCCAACATGTCACAATTCTAAAATGTCTCACTCCCTTTTCTGAATCAGTTACAGCTGCACAATAAAATTAAAAATGTGAAAAAAACAATTCATTTCTAACTGTTAGTTGTTGCTGTTGCTGCTTACTTGAATCACATCAACAACAAAATCAACAATATTTGTAGACCTTGTCAATGTTCCCTAGGAAACACGTGATGTTGTTCATTTTTCCAAAAAAAGAAAAGGCAGTCAGGGAAAAAATTGAGGTGTGCTTTTCACAACCGTTGCAACAATATAGATGCCAATTGCAACTGTACTGCTGGTGATGTTAATAGTTTCTAATGCTACAATTGTTAAGCAGCAGCGGCAATTGTTGCTGCCTCTGTTGTTGATGTTATTTCGATGTAATTGTTATGGACATCTCCGGTTGTTGTTAGTTAAACAAAAAGTAGTTACCTACATGCCATATTGTAATTGTTGTTCATTGACTGGAAAAAGTTGTTAAGCTTTTGCCTGTTGTTAAGCAACTGCAACGAACAAAGGATTAAAATGGTTTAGTAATAGTTTCAAACATGATATTAATAACTGCTGCCAACTATCTCATTCCCTACTTTTGTTTTCGGGGCCCATCGCACCACAAATGCTAAAGAGATTTTCCATGAACCGCCAACATAAAATTTGGGGCTTTTTGTGTTAGGCAAAACGTGCCACAGTTAAGGAATTTGTTTTTCTATATCATAGGTTGAACTAATAAAGGTTTTCGCAAATGCGGTTGTGTTTCAGGAAAACAAGTCAACGGCAACAGTAACAATTGACAAAGGGTCATGATTTCGATGTAATTCACAGAAATCACGTATAAATTAACAATAAAAATTTAAATATTTTTATGGGTTACAACAATACTAGGAATTTGAAGGAAGTCGTTGTGGAAAGCAGGAGAGAGGGGGAAGATTGACAATGCAATGGAATATTGGAGCAATTAAGTTTTCAAAAGTTTCTGTGGTCAGACGCTTTAATCAAAATATTCGCAAGTGATAGTGAAGGATAGGAATGAGAAATAACTTGGCACACTTTGATTGAAACAATAATAAATAGCCAGGCGCCAGATGAGCACCTGCATTTTCAATATATTCACTGGATTTTTTAAAAGTGTTACACAAATTCTGCTTTATTTTCCTGTTAATGTTTTTTTAAATAGTAATCTAACAAGTCAATGTGGAAATGTTTCTTAAGAGTTTGCGTTTTGAAATTTATACCAAATCTCGTGAAAAAATATTTCGAAGTGAATGACACTTCTTTATTCACCAAAGCGGTAAAAGTCAGTATTTCGAGCAATTGCGAGTTTGCACTGAATGCCGACCCCCACCGAGGAAAACAGAAAAATCATTGGAGGTACACACGATGTTCGAACTTTAACTCTGCTGATAACATTCCGTACAATATTCTAATTTGAATTGAATTTTATTTCAAAATAATTAAAAAATTTTTTGGTACCGCTCATTTCAATTGTCTTTCGATTTTTGGAAGAATGTGCTTCGAACCAGTGACTGCATCAAATATGGGACTTCAAGGTTTAAAATTATATGTCTTAAATTTATTTAAGACCAAAGCAAATTTATGTAGAAAAATTCTGCTCAATGACATTTTTCTCTTAAAGAGCGGATGGACTCACAACGGGACTATGCGTTCCAATCACTTCAAGAACAACTAGAATCTTGTAAACTAGCGCTTCAAGAACCTCCAAAAATACTGGTCGTATTGCAAGCTCATGCGATTTGTGGCGAAAAAGTTAACGCAATCTAAAATCACCTCTACGCACCCAGAGCATTCAATTTGCTTAGGATGAAACAGTAAGGATAAATTTGTGGAAAACGCCTTCAGCTATTTATTACTATTTATACTTTAGGGTTACCTACCCGCTACCCTTTTTGGAACGTAATTTATGTCTCTTACGAAGTTCACATTTCCCATTAGCAAAGACATATTTAGGGATGTAAATTCTTCCGAAAACTCAAAGAATTCATTTATTAGCTTGTGTAGTTTTTGTCCATCGAGAGAGGGCATTGCCAACCCAAAACAACAACTGATCGCCAGCAGTAACTTTTCCTAATCTCAGGCAACTTAACAGATAATTGGCCTTTTCGATCGTTTAAATAATAAAAACTTCATAAGTAAACCTAATTTTGTTGATTTACTTTCAATGTTGGAGAAATATTGCTTCGTAGTTTTCGGCCAATAACGTCTATGTCATCAGATTATACAGGGAACATGTTACATTCGTTAAAGAAGGTATCAGCCTTTGTGTATCAGTTACAGTTAAAAAGAAATTCATTATTTTTCCAATAGATGCATTCGGCAGTCTGTATCTCGAATTGTATAAGTGCGGTTGGGTTGCGCTAGATGGCTTTATAAAAGTAAGATGTCTTACTGAAAAAGCCATTCAGATAGTTTTATGGAATATTTACGTCAAAATTAGAATGTTTTACAGTTTTCCATTGAAACGCCAACCAGATGGTTGAAAATGTGAATAGCGTTTACCGTCCCAATATTGCAACAGCTAATTATGCGAAATTTAGATTAGGCCGATTCCATTCCAGTAATTTTGATGTCAAACATTAACTACAGAAGGCTAATTGTCGAATATGTTTATAAGCATTGAAATAATGGAGCGAAATATTGCACAAAAAAATCGTTTGGAACCACTTGAATAAGAATGTAAAAAACAGAAACTCGATGTATGGGTGCTACACGAGTTAACCCAATATAACTTAACACATTCGCGGACAATTTTTTGTCCGCATGATCCCTATATCGGTCATAGACTATGTCTCCCAAACTACTAAAGATAATTAATCCAGGGTTGGAGCAATTATTAGAAGTAGGAAAATAATCTAATTATGTGAAGATTTTCAACAATTCAATTTTATGGTTATTGCCATCATGCCCCAACCACAATTCCAAATTGGTAACACAGGACACGTCGGGAAACCCTGTCTTGATGGCCTTTACTGTCATGTCTAACCCAGTCGTTCAAAGTTTGCCTTATTTTACACAGCGGGATATGCCGTCTGAATTTAAAAGCATTGCAACTGAAGATTTTAAGTAATTTTTTTTATTGAAATTCAAAGAAACGCAGCAATTTTTAGCGAAAAAGGAATAAAAATGGAATCAAAATAGCATAAATGAACCAATAACATAGAAATGACAGTAGTAATCCAAATATTTGGCACACAACATGAGAAAGTAAGTAAAACTAAATCAAAAACTTTAGAAAATAACATAAATAAATAAATAAAAAAAATAAGGAACACAATTAATCTCAACGTGAATGGAAATCTTGAAAACATTTTCCAGGGCAAAGAGCTGGTTTGTTTGGACAATTTTTTTTTTTTTCTTATGGGTCTTATGGGTGATGTGTCCTTATGGGTCTGTGCTTTTTTACACTGGTTACACCTTAGTGTTATCAGTTGCTGGTGGTATTTTCTCGATGTAACGTGAGT
Source organism: Philornis downsi (assembly GCA_019455685.1). Taxonomy (NCBI): domain Eukaryota; kingdom Metazoa; phylum Arthropoda; class Insecta; order Diptera; family Muscidae; genus Philornis; species Philornis downsi. The sequence goes on along the minus strand of JAHXMU010000055.1, from coordinate 2,757,054 downwards.
TTTCCGTGTAATTAGCGTGTGGAATTGTGGGTCTCTTATTGCCTCCATGAACGGAACCCGTCGATACAAAATACAGTTTGGATGGATTTCGGCAATTGTATCAAGGATTTGATTAATATGTTTCGGAAATCAATGAATGATATTTTTAGTCCTGTTGTTATTTTAAAAATATAGTACGAGTTCCAAACTGCGACATCCAAGAAGTGAAATATGAGCTTTTTATACCAGCGGATAGTTTTTCGCAGCGAAGAATAATAGGATGTCATTTGTCCATCTTGTCTATTCCTGACATATATTTATTATAAGTGATGATCTCCTTTGGTTTCAAAACATCACTTCCCCACTTGTTAGTAGTTTTGACAAGTTCAGCGTTGTTTGCAGTTGTTATGCAAAGTACTTCACGCTTATCACGCCATTTTGATACATAAACTTGGCCTTGACGCCGCCACATGTTTTCCCCTTTAGAAAGTTTAGTACCTGTAATGGCTATCGGATTTCCTTTACGATTTGCTCGCAGAGTTTCTGTAATGAGTGTGTTGCAGAATTGCAGAGTCTTAGAGAGTTCAACACCGTTTTAAAAGCTGTCCATAATTAGATGGTGACCTTTATTTAAGTATGGAGACATTAAACGAACAACAATATCTCCAACTTTTGACTTTCGATTTTTTTCTGCTGCTCCTTTCGATATTCACACCATAAAACCATAAAAATATACTGAGAACTAACGGGATATACCGTCTTGCTTCTGCGGATGTGTACTAGGTCGCAAAATCTTATACACACATATGACTGACTACGCTACATAAAGTAAAGAGGAAAAAAATTCACTGGGACATTTATTTTGCCAAACCGTATTTTAACATTAACTTTATATTTTAATATATTTTTATTATGCTTTATACGAGTATGTTAAAGAGATCGAATGGTAAGTTTCTGCTGCTGACATAAAATGATGCAAGACGAAGGGGAATTGGCCATGTTTTGTTAACAGTGTGCGACTTTTATTCGATAATCTCTTCGACTTAACGGCCATCTAAATTGTCCGAGGTGTTTCCATTCAAGTTAAGCTTAGGTACGTGAATGTTTCTCACAGGATTAGGAAACCCCTCACATTTCAACAACAAATAATTGTGAATAATTAATGTGACACCTTTTAGCATATTATAACAAATAGTATGTTCTCGGATAGGCAGTGTTATGGAATTTTCTTATAGTACATTTTTTCATGATACGAATTTAATAAGGACATAAATTTGTGGTAAATTTACAGAATTTTAACAGGTGCAGCAATTCCACGCAATTCAGGGCTTATAATATATTAATATATGAAATTTACATTTAGTGTATATAAGCATTAAGATGTTTTTCGCGTACCAAAACTTTGTCGCTTTTCTTATATATGAACCTTAAAATACACCAAATCAAGACCTCTTTAAATCATGCTGCTATGAATATCATTGCAGAATCCACATAAAAGCTTCTACTGAGATTAGTATAATAAAAACTCGCTTTTAAACGCGTGTATTTACAGACCTAATAATGTCATCTTAAAGACTTTTTACCCTTTACCGGCAAACTCACAACTCTCACTTCGTCAATCATTGGCGCCTTTAAAAAGTCATAAAGTTGTTTTATGTCTTAGTACGCGAAAATGGGTCTGCACCCAGTTTTCTCATTTGTTGCTATTTGCTGCAGTTTTACGTTTAAATTTAAATCAACTTTCAACAGTTTTACTATGTAAACTATCGTGTCAATCGCAAGTTCCCTTTTACCGCACAAAAAAAGAAGGGCGGCTGCAGCGGCTTCTTCTGTCAATGTTTTACGTTCACTCATGTGGCAGACAACGAACGGCTTTCATCTTTTGACACATGGCATAATAATAATGTTCACATTACGATGCGATATTTAAAATTAAGTGTCATATTTGTTAGTGATGCATTTATGTTCGCCAAATGAATGTGAAAATCACATAAAGTACTTTTCATTACAGTGCAAAAATGAAAAACGATGCTAAGAAGGAAATGAAAAAAAAAAACGGCAAAAGCAACAAGAGAGGCATAAAAACTAAACGGACTGTAAATGACATTTCAAAGTGAATGAAGGATAGTGAATTTTGTATGACAAAAATCTTACGGCATTCACTGCCATTTATAGTGAGTAGTAAAAAGAAATTGAAAGTTGTAAAAAGTAAGGTTCCTAGACAATAAAGAAGATTTAAAAATAGCCAAAAATCACTTATTTTAATGAAATTATTGAGAGCAACAACGAAGCAAAGTAAAATTAATTTTTGAGTTCTCTCCAGGGACTACTGTCTGTTAACCCTAATATACATTATTCGGCACAAGAATATCTGTCTAACAGATTTACAAGTTGGCGCCTGTGCATTTTATCGGCAGGAGCTAATGTGAATGATGAAAAAAAAATATGCCAGCCGATTTTGATTATATGCCGCTAACGATAACATAGAAAAAACGAAGCAATTATAAATGAATTCCTGAAAGAAAAACTGTGTTCTCATTTTAATAACAATATTTTCGCAAATGCTGAGCCAACTTGAATAAGCCTTTTTTCATTTGTTAGTGTATCGATTTCTATATAAATTTTCATTTTAATGGCAAGACTTTCGCAACTACTAAGAATCAGTTTTTTTATTTGGTAGATCATGACTGCATTCAAAATTCCCTCTTTGAATGAATAGTTTGACATCTAGCGACAAGGGAATTCTAATATAAATTTTTCCATATATTTCGAATATTTTTTCGCTTTTCAATGGCAACATTTACGCAGCAACTAAACCAATTTGAGAGAATTAAACCAATTTCAAAATTACCTCTTTGTCTGGAATGGCGTGAGATGAAAGATTTGAGATTAAAAATCAATTTTAGGTATTTTCTACAATCGATTAAAGGACATTCACGACATATATAAAGACGATGCCACCACCAATTTGGAAATGGAGCGAATAGGATGACGGTGAGCAGGACGTAAAATCTATGGCAGTTTATACAGCTGGCATGCAGAATGGCAAGAATTTGGATATGGATTCATAGTTGTCTAGAAACCTAAACACCTTATCTCAAAGTGCAAGGCGCAGAGTAAACACAAACTATCTCAAGTAAACGAGGTGTGCTTAAAAAATAAGGTAAATTTTCAAATTTTGTGAGAGGCATACATAAAACAAGTGTTTTGCGTGTTCGACGGTTCGGTTTTATCCCCTCAATTGTCACAAAATGCCGTCATTTTATGGGTCTCTTCAATCTTGGGAACAGTAAAAAGTCGCAAGGGGCTGGTGAATACGGTGGCTGAAGCATGATAACGATGTTGTTTTTGGTCAAATAATCTCTCACAAGCAAAGATGAGTGAGCAGGTGCATTATCATGATGCAAAAGCCATGAATTTTTTCCCACAATTCCGGGCGTTTTTTTCGTACTATACGTATAATACTCCTTGTTTACCGTACTACCTTGTGGTAAGAACTCCTGATGCACTACGCGATGGTAATCGAAGAAAACAGTGAGCAAAACCTTGATATTTAATCGAACTTGGTGTGCTTTTTTTGGTCTTGGCTCCCCTGGACTCTGCCGTTGGGACAATTTGGCTTTGGTTTCGATGTCATAACCATATATCCATGATTCGCCACCAGTTATAAAGTTTTTCCACAATTCCGGGAGTTTATTTCCTATTGCTTCACGCAAACGACGCATAACTTCAAGGTAATACTCTTTATTTACCATACGACCTTGTGGTAAGAACTCCTGATGCACTACGCCATGGTAATCGAAGAAAACAGTGAGCAAAATCTTGACATCTGATCGAACTTGGCGTGCTTTTTTTGGCTCTCCTGGACTCTTCCATTGGGACGATTTGGCTTTGGTTTCGATGTCATAACCGTATACCCACGATTCGTCACCAGTTATGACCCTTTTAAGCAAATCTGAGTCATCGTTGACGTCATTCAACAATTCCTGAGCGATGCTCATGCGACGTTGTTTTTGGTCAAAATTCAGCAATTTTGGAACAAACTGCGCTGCCACACGTTTCATGCCCATAATTTCCGAAAAGATTGCATGGCATGAGCCAACCGATATACCGACATGCTCAGCAACTTCTGTAATTGTGATTCGACGATTCTCCATAACAATTTTCTTCACTTTTTCAACATTTTCATTGGTTGTTAGTGTGCTGAAGCGGTTAGAGCGGGCGTCGTCATTCACATCTTCCCGACTTTCTGTGAAAAGCTTGTACCACTATTAAACATTTTTTTGAATATTCTCACCGTATGCCACTGTCAACATTTCAAGTGCTTTTGAGCACTTAATTCCATTGTTTTATACAAAATTTGATGCAACTTTTTGATTCATTTTTTTCGGTAGCAGAAAATGGTCAAACATATGGATAAAACTGTCAACGTAACTTCGAGATGAGTGTACCAACATACAAAACAAAAACAAAAATAATAATTGAAAGTTGAACGTACGTAGTCCGCGAAATTTGAAAATTCGCCTTATTTTTTCAACACACCTCGTACATCACGGCAAAAGCTAACAAAAACAAAATCAAGGCCTTATTTTATTACCGGATGGTAGAAACAAACCATCATTATCCTGTGTACGACAACAAAATCGTTATAAAAAATTTAGTGTATAAATGGGAAGCCTAATAATCGAAAACTTTCAGTCTGCTTGACAAAACATTCCATAAATGATTCAAATTAGTTGGTTTTGCAGCACAGAGGAACTTGGATATGGATAGAACTATAATTCAATACAAAGATATTAACAAGGCGTAAACACCAGGAAATAAACTCATCATGATGTAATATTGTGATAATAACCGGAAGATATGCTTCTAGTACTGAAACTTACATGTTATTCGTATAATTAGGAATTCCTCATAGACTCTGAATAAAACGATGACAAGCATTTATACATTTCTTACGATATGTGTTAGTTTGATTTTTAAAAAACTATCTAAAAATAGAAGCAAAAAGTAACGTGAGAAAAGTGAAATAGTTACAATTAAAATTTCTGTGTTATCACCAGAAAATTATAATCAAGAATACAAAGAACTGATCTTGAATACAAATTAAAATCATCATAGTGCCCTCGATTGTTAACTGAAACTAAAGACATAAATTGCCCAGCGTCGTGTCCAAATGAGCTCAAAATAAGAGTATTGCAGCTTAAAAACAGCAAATCTGCTGGCGCTATTGGCCTGCCTGTAGAGGCCGGCACCGATGCATCGGTGCCCATCGCGATGGGCTGATAAATACCATCAAATCCTGAATACGGTTTGCTTCGAAGAACACATGCCCGCTGATGGGAATTGGAGTGTGCTACGTCCAGTGTTCAAAAAAGGCCATCCAAGTGTATGTAAAAATTATCGCCATATCAGTCTTTTACCCATTGCTTATACGTATGGTCTTATCGAGCGTGATATATAAAAGACTAATCTGGTTAGGCATTTTCAGTGTGTCTATAGGTCCGGCAAATAAACAACTGACCAGATATTTACACTGTGGCAAGTTCTGGAGAATACCCAAGAAAACTAGATCGGCGTGTGTCATCTTTTCTTTGATTATAAATATGATTTCGACAGTCCGATAAAGCAAAAATTATAAGGGGCTATGTCCAAATTTGAAATTCTCGCGAAATTTATACGAATTTGTGTCAGCCAGCGCGTAAAGATAGGCAAAAATCTTATTGAACCTTTTCACACCAAACGAGGATTGAGACAGGGCGACAGCCTATCGTGCGACCTCTTCAATATACTGTCTTAAGTGATTATGAGGAAAGCTGCAGTTACTATCACTGGTACCATCTTTAGCAAAAGCCATTTGTTGCTCGCGTACGCGGACGATATGGACATTATTGCCAAAAAACTGCGAGATGTTACTGCAGTGATCTCAAGTATTGGGAAAGAGAATGTAAAAATGGATGTGGCGATTAATGATCACAAAACAAAGTTATTTTTTGCATTGAACAAATTATCTGCTTGCTTGGATCACTGTGTGAACGCTATAATTTTGGAATGGTGAATGAATTCATCGTCCACGGTTCTGCTAGAAACAAAATGAATGATGTCAACATGAAGATAAAGGGGAGAGTATTGCTTGCTAACAGATGTTGCTAAGAGCTGAGAAAGTGATTCAATAATAAAGCCCTCTTTTGACGAAAAAACCTACTGTACGTTGGTTTTGTACCATAACTCCATTGGTAGGACCAGATTTAGCACTTTGACTTTGTGTAACCAACTGGAGGAGAAGCACAGAAGAACGAAGCAGTTGAAATTATTTTCTATATGCGGCGTAAAATAAATACAATTGTCTATTATAGTCGCCACTCAAGTAAACAAGTAAAGGCAAAAACAGAATTCTAAATCAGGTGATCTGAACTATACATAACTTCATCCGATGTAAAAAGGACGCAGAGAAGTGCTATTTTTTCAAGTATTACACAGAATTAACACACAATAAATGAAATGGAGTTGTAACTTACTTTCCGCTTAGAAAGTAAGACTAATAAAGTTTTGGAACACATCGAAAATGTATAATATTTTCAGAACTGGGGTTGTCTTTATGTGAGCAGGAACAATTTATCGCTGGTGGCACTTGCGATCTATAAAGTAGCGAACAACGTAGCCATTCATCGTCAAACAGGAGAATGTGTAAAAATTATTTATTTCAACAAACAATATATAACTACTAGCAAGTGTCTGTTACTTCGTACGCGTGATACCGTAATTTAAGTAAATTTAATTAAATCCGAAGTTGTATTTCTCTGCAATATATTTATCAGTGCCAGTAGAATCTATTTGATAATTTCTAATCAGAGAAATTCCATTTTTTATTCCACATCCGGTTGAACTCTTAATAATTCAAAATTTCGAACAATAGAACTTACTTTACTGTTACTGCAGCCTCTTTAATCTAGGCGGTAACATCGTTTTTGTTTTATCTCTTCTATGGATTTCCCCTGAAAATACGATACAGTAAAATCCGATTTTCGTAAAGTGTGGTACGGCGCAGTACGAATGTGCTCCTTAAATTTAGTCTTTTCAGCCTTCAGAAGTAGGTTGATGCAATTTTTAATCAATCTAATTCCCTCTCGAATTCTAGCACTTGCATTTTCTTTATATTCCTTAACAGAATGGGTACTTTTAGTTTCACGACGTTAGTTTCTGAAATTTGGCTCCAGGCTCCCCATTTTCTCCCTATTTATATCTTAAAACAACGAATTTAAAATACGCTTCTACGATCAAAGAGGAATTTATTCCTCGTTTTATCCCTAAAGTAAGAATTCTTCACTATTTCTCTTGATCGGGCTCATATTTTGATAGAGGAATCCGAACTTTCTGAGCTCGATTATAACGGGCTTGGCCACGTGAGGCCAAGCGTTGTCATGCTGAAGAATCACTTATTCTTACCTCTCCGCGTATTGTGGGTGTTTCTCGCGCAGAGCTCGGTTCAATCGCACTTATTGAAGTCGATGTCGACCCCCGGTGATGGTTTCGGTTGGTTTCAACAGCTCCTAATAAATATCTTTGCAGGGTGGATATTCGGCGGAGGCGATGACGGAGAAGCATGACTTAGTTGTGCAACTAATATATAATTTCAGATAGTCTTAGATAAAGAGCGGATGCAACGATTCGTTACTTAATAAGTGCGGCATTTGACGTATACCTAATGAGGATCTGCAGTTTTCGGTATTTTTCAACAACCAAAAACACAAAAATATATGGGAGTTGTGATAATTACATAGTATAATAGTAGTATAATATATTATCTGATAATAAGTGATACAATTCCTGAAAAAGTTCTGAAAAATTAATATTTTCATTTGCAACATTAGCCAATTTTTTCCTACTAGATAAATAAATTTCACTCAATTACCGCTCACAGTGTTGTGAACGATGTGTTGACCCATGGTCAAATAAATTGAAGATCCGAACAAACCATCCCTTTATATATAATATATAGACCTTTCTCGTTTTTCTAGGGAAATTGGTTACACTTTGGTATTTATCGTTAAGTTGGTTCCTTAATATATATATATATAGTACTTATATATATATATAGGTATATGAGTATATACTATTGCAAAAAAAGAGGAAAAGTTCTATTTTTGAAGACTTAATTATTATTATTTTATCACAGCTGCCTTCACAGCCATTTCGCTCACGTTTTAAATATTTATTTTTGAAAAACTACCGAAATTTCCTAACTACGTTTCCCGCCATAAACAATTTCCGTTCATCAAAATTTGATGGTTATCTTTTGGTTTACCGCCAGATTTATTAATTTCTCTAATGGTCACATAAACCCTTTAGTTGTGCACAAAATATTTAACAAAACTTTTCGTTTCCCCACCTCTGAATCGCTGTAAGTCATAGTAATTGTCTGAAGTTAATAAGTCCGTACGAACGGTGCTCTAATAATTCCGATGATAAGATCTAATTTGCCTTAAGCTACTGGTATTTGCTGAGCTTCATCTCACATTGTTGTGTTATATTATTCATACTGGTAATTAACGAAAATTAAAGGGTAAAAATGTAATTGAGCTTGAAAATTAATGAAAATCCGTCGGCAGATGCTTCATAGTTAATTTGATTGTATCGACACTGCCATTTCCTTAATTCCATAGCCCTGCTGGTGAGCTTTGAAGCTACGAGCATTTGGCTCAAGAGACGACATATCGTACAGTAACTCTTAATGAAGATTCACATGCAAAACGGATTTGTGTTTGTTACTTTGAGTACAATTTACAAATATAAATACTTGCTTACAATGTTCACAACAGATATGGAAAAGAAAGAAATCACGAGGAATATTAAATATATATATATTATATTTTGATACGGAAACAATGTGATCTTAGACCTAAATGTGCCTCGTATAGGAGTGGTTTGTTTTTTTCTACATTTTACACGTAGTTTCTAATGAATATACTTGGTGCCATTTTGAAATTTGCCTTCATTACGCTCTTCATAGGACCCCTTAGTGGTGAATTTGTCACCAGTAAAATACTTCGCCTGGCGCCAAATAAGAACTGAAAAGTGAATGCATAAGAACTTCCAAATCAAGCTCTCTGGCGTTATTTTGATGTCTCACAATTCCACTCCCATTAGCCAAAGTTGGTCGCTTTTAGGCAATTGCTTCCTTCACACGCTCCAACTGTAGATAATGCAGATCCGAATTAAGAGTTTGGCCAAAGAGGAGCAGCTCATAGCAGATGAATATCTGTCAATCTCGCCAAAACCACAGTAAAACTTACCTCAACATTAATCCTAACTTGGCCACCTAATTCGCCGACTAGCAGTAATTCAGTCATGATCATTTTCTCTTGTCGTTGTCGTAAGTGGGCCGCTTTCCATTACCAGTCTGCTTTAAAAATGGATCGATTTTAATAAGATTTAGCAGGGGTTGAAATGCGGTCCATGAGTTTTTTTTTTGGGGGGAGTTAACTTCAGTAACGCTCATACATCAAGCTGCTTTTTGCATCCAGACTTATTCAAATAGTCCCATATGGTTCTCTTATGTGATGTTTAGCTCCCGGACAATCAAAAAATTCTATACGTGAGGTCTGTTGTGGAACTTTTATATAAAAATTACCGGGTCAAATATGACGAAATTCAATTATATTACAAAATCACAACCATAAATACTGGGTGCCAGTCGGGAAGGTCTACTACTATGTTTTTTTATAATTGTTGATTAAATGAATGAATGAATGAATGACTAAATGGATCACATATTGATAAATGTTTTATTTAACGTCTGCAATTATATATGGAATACAATATTAGATATATGTCCGCCACTGTTAGCCTCACAAATGCGAGCCTTTTTGTGCACATTTTTCATTACATTCTCACACATTTCCCGCGGTATTTCATTAATTTCATCACGAATATTTTGTTTGAGTTGTTCAAGCGTTTCTGGTTTGTTTGCATAAACCTTGCTTTTCAGATATCCCTACAAAAAGAAGTCCGTAGCAGTCAAATCAGGCGACCGTGGAGGCCAATCAACATCACCATTTCTTGAAATAACTTGTTGTGGAAAGAGGTCTCGCAGTAATTCCATTGTAATCCTAGCTATATGCGATGTGGCACCGTCTTGTTGATACCACATGTTAATCAAGCCCAAAGCATGCAGTTGTGGCGTTAAAAAGTGTTCAATCATATCACGATGTCGCTTGCCATTGACAGTTGCCGTTACGCCGTTTTCAGTTTCAATGAATTAAGGTCCAATGATTCCTCCTGATCTAATTGCACACCAGACTGTCACTTTTAATGGATGCAGAGGTGACTGATGAATAATTTGAGGGGTTTCCATTGCCCACAACCGACTATTCTGTTTATTCACATATCCATTCAAATAAAAATGTGCCTCGTCACTCATTATGATATTTTCATAAAAATCGAGGTGGTCATGGGCGAGCTGTAACATCCTATTGGCATATGTACGGTGGCGTATATGGTTTTGTGTCAACTGAATCTTAAATGGAAACAAATGCAAATCCTTGTGCAAAATTGTGGCCAAAGTTGTTCTTTGAAGACCAATCTCCTGAGCACGGCGTCGAATTGAGGTTGATGGATTGTTTTGAACACTTTCTTGAGCAGCAATAATGTTTTCAGCCGATCTTGCAGTTCGTTGTGTTCCATGTTTGTCCCAATCAGTTACAGACCCTCTTTCTTTGAAATCATTCACTACACGATAAATAGTGCGTCTTGCTGGTATGTTGTTTCTCTCAAAAATTTCACGTAACTTTCTCATCGCCACAGCAATCGATGCTTGATTTTGATAAAATGTTTTAACGACTGCCAAATATGAACTGTCAGGGCTAATGTTTACCAAAATGGCCGCAAAACAAAGTAGTATACCTTCCTGACGGACACCCTGTATATTCATTTACATTTCCAGCCGCCAGATTTGCGTTTTCGTCCTTATCGAACAAAAACTGCAAAATATGGCGTATTTTCGTTTTGCTGGTGTCTATTTTTGACAAGCCCTTAACAATACTGATTCAGGCGATCAAAAAACTTTGTGAGTAGTTTTTTGTGTACGATATCTAATCTTTCCAACACTATCATTTTGTTTAGACGTCAGTGCACACCTTTAAACCTCTGGTTTCCCCTTTTCAAACACCAACTTTGACATTATGTTTACTCTTAAGCTTGGGAATAATTCTTTGCACGGGAAAGATAGAACGAAAGTTCTTATCTATCTTTTCAGGGACAACAGAACCATGTTCGTAGCATAAACTTGCCAGTAGATGGTTTTTATTTTCTTGATGTAGGAGTGCTGCTGGTAAATCTAACATGCGTCGCAGTAGTTTTTGTTGTTGCTGGCTTTGTATCAGCGGTGTATCAGAGAGTATCTTTTCAGTTAAACGACAATGAAATATTATTAACGTTAATTCAGTTATGTCTTAATTATAACCTTTAAGCGTAGGCACGATTTGCTACAGTCGCAACATAACGCATGTAGTATCTTCTGACAACCCAGTCAAATCAACTAGACTGTTCCTATTTAAACTGTAGTATGAATATGTACGAGTACACATTTCCTCTGCAGCGAGTTAAATTCTCGCAAATTATATTTTACGTCTTGGGATATAAACTCCGGCAGCAGTTACACAACGAGAGTGAAAGACTATTGCACCAGAGTAGTACTGCTTGCTATCTTAAGCTAATCATACTGTGGAGTAAATGCTGGCAAAGTATTATATGCCCGCACTTACTTCAGGGTATACTTACGACATGCTTATAGTTCTGTGTTGTGCACAATCATCCGCCGTCTTAGTAAATATTCTGCCATGATTCGTTTTTAATGTCTGGGGCACGTGTGACATTATTTTACGTTTCATTTAATTGCAAAAGCAAATGGGAAGTCCTGTACCCGTTCCTGTGGCCCCATTTGTAAGCGTATTACGGCAATGTATTGCCAAGACAAAGTAGTCTATAGTCTAGTGTCGGTGGGCTTTTTGCCATTTCGATTGCTGCAATTAAATGTTAAATGCTATAATTCAAAAAGGCTTAAGAGAGTTAAGAGAAGTATGAAAGTTAATTTGTTTCAAATTATCTTTGGTACTTTCTGTGTGGCAGAATTAACGAAATATATAAACATTTATATGAAAGGAAAAATGGGGAAGAAAATAACGAATTTTTATTGTAATGTGTTTGGTGATTGTAAAAGAAAAGCTGATAAAGACTGAAAAGTGAATCCTTTTCATCGCATAAAGTTAATTTAAACCAGAACAGACAGACAATGATTCAGAGAAAAATCGAAAAGGGAAAATATAAAGGATGGATAAACGATGCTCTGCGTTTTTCTTTAGTGGTACCGCAATGTTTAAGAATATATGTTGGCAATATAAATTGCATTTTATATGTGAATATTATGGATTTCCATAAATGTTTGCAAGAATCGCAAAGTAATTAATTTTTCAAAATTCGTAAATAAAATTCTTCCGAATCGCTAATAGCACAGAATTCATCCGATTACTGGTCATTAACATAAAGTCTACCGATAAAACTCACAAATCAAATGCTGTTGTGTAAAGCATTAAGTTTAGAGTAATTTTTATACATTTTTTGTAGAAATCATCTTACATTGATTCAATACATAGAGGCACCTACATATAAGCTCTGTTCAAAGGATATGCACAATTAATTAATAATTACCCCAATCGTATTTTGAAAAGCTTGCAATCAGTGTTTCAACAACATTGTAACTTTGAAAGCTATAGCTAAATAAAAGTCCAGCTCGGCTTGATTACTACTTAAGAGGATGCTTTTCTACATAGATAATTTTATAGTCTACAGTAGAAATCAACTGCTGGAAAGTAAGCATTATTTTTGTTTCCCCAGACCGCATCTAATACGGAATATACTGTTTTAATGTCCCTAAGTGTAGCATCAACCTAACAACGACCCCTTTCTGATATCATTTAGCAGTGTTGTTTCTCTGTCCTTCTTTCTGCTCACATATATTCTTCTAAAAATAAGCAATACAGATCGAAATTATACATCAAATTCAAAATTGGGCAGAAATATGAATGGTGAACAATGCTTAAAATAAGCAATATCGGTATATGCTATGTTCAGACCAAATCTGTTAACTAGTGCAATGTTATATCCAGTACATATGATTTAGATCGAAACGGGTTCAAACTATACAGCACATGGTATATTTATGTGCTCTATGTAGCCCTCATAAGTTTCATTGCTTCCAGAAAATATCGTTTAGTTTGTATGGTTCGATTCAGTTGGCGATAAATTCTTTAGAAAAGGCTTCGCCTCGATTTACGTTTTTGGGAAGGTAAATATAGGGTTATACATTTAGTAGTTTTACAGCCGGTCTGGCGAGGCCTGTCGTCTGAAGTGTTGTTGAATTATGTAGTGAAAGATTTGCCGTTATGTACGAAATAAAGGGTTATTAATTTAGTGGTTTCATACCGGCTGGTATGATAAGGTTGCCAGCTGTTAAATACTTGTCATCTGAAGTGTTATTTATTTAGTAAAAGGTTGCCCATTTACGAATATGGATAGTATCACAACCGAAGAACGCGTAAAAGAAAGTTAAAACTTACTACAAAAGTGGTGATTCAAACTTGGGCTTTTAATCGAACAAACTTTTCTTTAGCGATGAAGCTCATTTCTCATTCGGTGGTTACGTCAACAAATGAAATTGTCGCACATGGGGCTGGGAGAAACCAGAAGTGATTGCGGAAAAGCCATTGCATCCGGATAAAGTGACTGTTTGGTGCGCATTATGGTCTGGAGGTGTAATTGGGTCGCATTTTTTCAAAAACTACCTTAAAAGGGTACATTGCTGAAACTAATTCAGAGGCGGTCATTGAAATGACGTTGTATTTCGTACACAATATCAAGGTGAAATCATTATAATGAAAAATAAGTTTCATCGAAATCATAGCTATATGTTTGTTTTATATAACTTTGCTTGAAACCGAAAAATGGACAACCTTGTAAAAGTGGACTGACCTAGGGACACGTTTAGATCGACTTATGTTTCTATACTGTTAGACTGGCTACGTTAAAGATCGCGTTAAAGGGATATTTCTCAAAATTCTAATTTGAAACTAACATTCGCCAAGTTATCGCCGAGATACTGTCTGAAATGTGCGAAAAAGTAGTCAAAAACTACATTAAATGGATCCATTGCTGCAGCCAACCCAAAGGCGGCCATTTAAAGGACAATGTATTTCGTGCATAATGGCAAGGTCTAAGCATTATAGTGAAATAAAGCTTCATTGAAATCATAGCGTTATGTATATTTTATTTAACTTTATGCGAAAACGAAAAATGGATAACCCTACGATGTGCGTTCAAAGAATAAAGGGAAATTTCAAAATCTCGCGGCCTACCTACATTCGAGTTTCGATTATTATTATTTTTTTTTTTTTTATGTTGGTGCACTTGTCTCGAAGACATCTTGACGGTTCTATACAAATAGCAAGTTTAATTTGTTCGTGAGAGACATAAAGAAGACAAGTGTTTTGCGTGTTCGACGATTTTCTGCCAACGAAAAAAATGGGTCACAGAAGTTGCATCAAATTTTGTGTAAAAAATGGAATTAAGTACGTAGCCCGCGAAATTTGAAAATTTCCCCTAATTTTTTGAACACACTGGTATATAACTTAGTTGCGACACGGAAAAAAATTCATTGAATACTCGCTTTATCGGTCCTTTTTTTGATATAGACTCCAGACAAGGGCCCAAGTAAACTCACTACCATCAATTCTAAGTGTCACAATCATCATTAGAATTTGATAATAGTTAGGTTAGGATGATTTGTTTCAGTGAATGATGAAATTTTTCTGAAGTAGACTATATAGGAGCATGTTTCGTAGCAACATAAAACAGGATCATCAAGTTTGGGTTTGTCGTTGGTACTTGAAGCCGTTTTCATCGAAAGTTCTCCATATTGTACGATTGCATCTCAATATGACGCAGCTGAATTAATACTAATGTATGGAAGAGGACTGACTCAGATGCGATTGTGAAGAGTAACTTTCTGTCGGCCCTTACAGTGTGCAATGGAAGAACATCTAAATATGCACCTTTCAACATTTGCGTCATTTATTTTTTTGTTTTTAGAAAACCTTTCTTTCGGACGATATGGACATTTATGCTGATTACTTATTGTGTCTAAATATTGATTGAATCATCTACTTTCACCAAGTCAGTGTTGCCAGGCATACTAAATTGTAAAGATGGTGATTACAAAATTAATTGCTATCAGTTTTCAGTGCACGTAAACAAAGAATCTCTTTGGTCTGCTGTGCCTGTTTTCCATTTTGTCACGCCAAGTTTTTAAAATGTCTCAGAGACCAAAAGAGCTTATCATGGAAGAATTTACGTATATTTACATACATTGCTATTGAGAATTGTCTTGGGAATTGTTTTTCTAGTAGAAAATCGTCTTGACGCATATATTCAATTTCTCGGTAACGCGCGGCGCGGGGTGGCGGGGGGATATGTTGTTCGCTGTGCCGCTTCCTGGAAATTTAGTCGCCATGGAGCCGTACACGGGAGTGCAGCGTGCATTTTGTGTCCGAGCGTATTACGAAAACAATAAATCAGTGATTACTGCACTACATTTGTATCGGCATGAACACGATTTACACAATTTAAGTGAAGTTCCAAGCGCCAATGTGATACGAAAATGGATCAGAATGTTCGAAACAACCGGCTCAACAGTACCAATTACGGTTCGTGGTCGCCCAGTTTCTGCAAGATCAGCCGACATTGTGGAGCGTGTTCGTGTTTCAGTTCAGCGAAATCCGCAACAGTCAACAGGTAAGAGAAGTCAGTCTTTGGATGTCAAAAGAACAACTTTACGACGAATTTTGAAACGTGATTTGCATTTGAAGGCTAATAAGATTCATATAGTCCAAGAATTAAAACCCGATGATGCCAATAACCGACTTAACTTTGTCAATTTGATGCTAGAGCGGTTCAACAATTTCAAGAACGTGATTTTTAGTGATGAGGCCAATTTTCACCCTAATGGCCATGTGAACAAGCAAAATTGTCGGTTTTGGTCCGAGATTAATCCCCGACGCTTGCATGAACGTCCACTTCACAGCCCTAAGCTTGTCGTGTGGGCTGGGATAACGTCAACCGGTATTATTGAACCATACTTTTTTGAGGACGAAAGAGGGCATGCGATGCCGGTTAGAGCGAACAATTATTGCAACATACTAGCAGACTTTTTGGTGCCAGCTTTGCAAGAACTTCAAGGCAATACCTCGAGGATGTGGTTTCAACAGGATGGGGCCACATGTCATACGGCTAGGGTATCCATAGAGCTGCTGAAAAATGTTTTTCCTGGAAAACTCATTTCAAAAAGGGGGGATATTGAATGGCACACACGTAGCCCCGATCTCTCTCCATGCGATTATTTTCTATGGGGCTACCTCAAATCGGTAGTCTACGAGAATAATCCGACCAATTTAGAGCAGTTGAAGAGGAACATTATTCAGGAAAGTAACAAAATACCGAGAACAACTTTTCAACGAGTTTTCCAAAATTTGCGACTTCGGTTCCAAGAGTGTCAAGCAGCCGAGGGAAGCCATTTGGACAACATTATTTTTAAGTCTTAAAAATTCCCATGCTTCCACTTTTTAAAATACAAATATATTTTTTTTATGTTTCGTAGTTTTTTTTAATTGATATTTAAACCGCCAACACCCTTATGGCCTACCCCGTATATTCCATCCAAATTGTCTGGAAACACATATTTTCTATAGAAAATATTTATTTATTTATTCATTTTAAACTATTAGGCTGAGCCCTTACAGATTCGTTCTTACAACTATGTACTTAGTTCTTGTATAAATAATTATACTAATTCTAACACAATATAGGCGAAAAGTGATTTTTTAAAAATCGAATGACTTGTACAAAAATATAAATGATTCTATGCATTGTTGCATAGAAAAAGACTCCTTCCTCATTAGAAGTTCATACAAACCATAATTATATCTACGGAAATATTTATAAAAAGTTTATGTTTCCTCATATTCCTCGTAGACACTATAAAGAGTATTAGTTGCAGAAGCTCTGGAGAGTCAATCCTTGGTAAATATAATATTATGTTCCACTCTTCGCTGTATCAGAGTATTCGAATTGAGTGACTGACAACGATTTATTCGGGCATGTTAGACGAACCATATAAAATTCGTAAGGCAAACTTAGTAAATATTCTTTGAACTCTTTCCATTAGGCATTTATGTATATCGTAACTCGGATTCCATATAATATCCTAATCCTAATTGCGATCGCACAAATGCAAAATATAATGTCCTTAATCTAAATGGGTGTTTAAAATTTGTAGCATTTCGTTTCAAGAAACCTAATTGAGAATTTGCTTCGCTTACAATGTATACTAAATGTGGAATAAATGAAAGCTGAAAGTCAATGTAAACTCCAAGGTCAATCATTATCATTTTATTGCCAAATATATTATTATAATAATTGTAAATACTTTCCAGGCTACGTCTAGTCTCTTTTCCCGGCTTTAATTTTGGTTTTAATTGATAAATTTGGCATATAATCTTTATTTTTTCAACCCATATAAAAGAGGTCCATGTTTTGACATAAATGAATCATCTAACCTTAGTTTAGTGGCTTCCACAGAAGGCACTTGCAATGGTTGGTTGTTGTCTTCAAAAAAGTTCATTGAATTAAAAGATGGACATTTCCGTTTGATATCTACTTCAAATATGTATAATCTTTTTATAAGTAGTTATATATCTGTGGTCACAACCCATAACAGCGTAAGTCTGTTTTTCAATATTTTCAGTACAGGAGTTTAAAATTTTGAATCTTCATTGAAAATCAGGAGAAGGTGTTTTTTGGAAAACTTTGCTACAGATTCCAAGGAAACGAATTTCTTTACTTAGTTGTTAACAAAAAATAGTTGTTTATTCTCGCAGTCAAGATATTATCGAAAAAGGCACTTAGGCTCTTATGAATTGTTGAACGAAAGAAAGTCAAAAAGTTCAAGTTGAGTTAGGCTATTATTTCAGATTAAATAAAAAACTTTTTGTTTGGAGAAAGACCTTAACTCAATTTATGTTTATCAAAACACGAAATTGTAATTCGGAATAAGAGCTTAACTCAAGTTAGGAAAATAAAATTGTTTCTTTTTTTTTTTTTTTTTGGATTAACGACTTAAGTTGATTTAGGCAATGATGAAAAAATAATGTTTATATTTGTTGTAATCCTAAATTGACTTAGGCAGTTATGCCAAAACAGTCATTTAGAAAAATAACTTAAGCTATTAGGTTTTTTAGGATTAATTGCCTTCCTAGAAGAGATACGAACATGAAAAATTTAGAGCAAATAAGTTTAGATACGCTGAATACGATGGTGCTAACTCGAGTTAGGCTGTTACGGGTTGTGACCACAGATATACCGGCGATGCACCAATATCATCGATTCAGTCACAAAGAAATCTGAAGATGGAATTATCACGGAGTCCGAAATGCATCGTCCTTGTGGGTGATTACTGAATTGACTGTTACTCTAACCGTCACTTTTAAAATAAAAACACTCTGCCAATTGATTATATTTATACTCTTATTCAGGTGCATCGGAGATAAATCTCACTGAATATTGCTCTATGCTATGCATGTTTAATATAGCCATCATGCAAACGGAACTATCACAATTGGATTTTCAGCTTTTAGAAGCCGCTTTTCATATCAGGATTTCATTATGATTGATTTGATTGGGTCGTTATGTTATTTTGTCGAATTCCATATAAACGGAACACCCAAACTCAAAACAATTTTTTTCATGGGCACAAGTATTACGATGCATCCGTGTTTATTTGCGAACGGAAGCTGATAAAGTGGCAAAAGGAACAGTCATATCGTAATAGCATCGGCAGGATGCTCCTCTAATTGTGCTTTAGTTATCGGCTTCCTCAAGCCTAAAGCATTTATTTTAAAGGTCCGGATTGGTAAAAATCACACTGTTTAAACACTGTTTGAAATTATCATATAACGCTATTAAATAAAATTATGGCATGTTCTGATTACAACTTTCAAATTTTAAAAATTGACGAAAATTCAACAATCTGCTCCCCTACAATGACCCACATTTGTATCCCCACCTGAAGTTCCAGCCGCTACTCTCACATGTAAAAATATATTCTACATATAATCTCTAAACTCCTCAAGAGGTCCATCATAAATGTAAACATTAAACATCAAAATAAATATTTTATGATTGTCTATGCTTACAAACATCTGCCTATAGAACATAAGATGCGATAGCAGCGGCAAATTTGTGTATTAACACGTTTGTGTGATAAAATTTTGGAATGTGAAAATTTTTGACAAGAATGCCTAACGCGCCTTCTACTTCAAATAAATAAGTAAGAACGAATATACATATATCTCACAGATACGAAATGAAAAAAAAATTTAACAACTTTTTGTCAGCAACGCACAGCAGTTTGACAACTCGCGCACAGCAAGTTGGGTCAGACTTTTGAAGTGGCAATTACTGCCGCCAGAAGATGATTTGTTACGCTCAAGTACTCAACATCTAACATCCAAGAAATAACATGCACATGGGATCTCTAAATGGTTTACAACCAATAAAATTGCATTTTTCACATCGTACATGTTGTGTTACGACACAAACGCCCAGTTAGAAGAGCACCCGGCCTTTATGAGTCACTTTATCACTCGCTCAGCTACAGCAGCTCCCTCCGCCACTTTATCAGCTTCCGCCCGTAAGCAAACACGGATGCATCGTAATGTTTGTACTCATAAAAAAAGAAAAACATTGTTCCGAGTCAACACATTTCTCAAGGAGTCAATGGTAGCGACATAATTCACAACAAGCTGCGAATTACAAACAAAACAGCTGAAGTACGAGTATGATAAAACAATGTTTCATCATCTCTCTGGTTCGTTATGGTTGCAGCAAAAATTCTAACAAAACACTGACCTTTAACTTTGTTAAACAAATGCAATTTCTAGAGGATTGAGAATGGTTTAGAGGAATTCCAGACACAGCAATAGCAGTTGCTGCCATTTCTCCACTTGGATTTTTATTGTTAATTTTTCATAAAAGTATTTCAACAACAAGCTTGACAAAAAGTGTATGAAAGAAAATGCTTGTCTGAAGATGATTGGGGTAGAAGGTGTTTTATGATTTTGTTAAAATTATTTAAATCGTAAAAAAATTTTGTTATAAACAATTTTCGACAGTGCTATAAACCATAATCACTTAAATAGCACACTCAACAATGACTATGAACAGGATATGATATTAAAAGAGCTTGCAGAGTTGGCGATCGATAGAGGATCTCATGCTATCTAGAAGAGAACATTTGTTGGGGCTTGTTGGGGTTCATATCCCTTAAGAAAAAAGCATAGAAATTTTTGCAAACTCTCGATCAAGTATGTTAGGCTTTTGTAGTAAATGGTCGACTTTTTCACGAAATTGGTTTCGGATTATTCAAAATATTACAAAAATATGAGCATGGTTAAGGAGAAATTATGAAATATATGAATTTTCACTGAAATAATTGTTAAATCAATGTACTTCTTTCACTATAACACGAACCGTAAATGCCCAAAAAGAAAAAAAAAATTAAATTTTTGTTTTATATGATAGTGGTTGATACATACTATAAAAACTCATCCTAACTCATCTTTCTTTTGAACAATTCGAAAAATATGTGATTTTTTCCTTAAAACACATACTAAGTCAATGTATAATGTAGGATAATGTTTTTTATGACATTACCACTTCTCCGACTATAAGTCTAAGACATCGTAGATGGCGATGCATATGTAATATACCGACTTATCTGATTTTAATAGCGAAAAATACAAAATGCGTCGATTTCTTTCTTTATTTATTACCCACCCTCGTAAATTGCCTTCTGTCAAAATAATTGAAGAATTCTGAAAAATATTAATAGTTCAAAAGCTGAGATAGGGGTTAGTAATTTTTTTCCTACTGCGTCGACTTTGCCCTATTTCGAAATTAAACTGCCTATTACCCTGCGAGCTGAAATGGTCTTTGTCGTGCTTTGAATGGATACGCGGAAACAAAAGTTCTAGTATAGGCTTTTGCGATAATCAGGAGTGCTTCCAGTTATTATGACAACCTTATGAACTAGCTTATGAACTAAACTTATGAATAAAGTTATGAACTAACTTATAACCATTAGAGACAGAGCTTAACTGCTACTTTTTAACAAAGAAAAACCTGAATAAAAAAGCTAAATTATAACATTCTGAAGTCCTCGGCTTAGAAATTGCACAGCCGCCGCGAATTTTTGCTAAATCAGTCAATTAATGTGGTAATTTAGACCATTCTATTCTCATTCAAAAAAAAAAAAAAGATTAACGTAAGAATATAATAAAGGGTGCCCCAACAAGAACGCAAGATTTGAATGACTGATGCAGCAATTGAATTGTTTCTCTGGCTGTATGACATGTGGCGCCGTCTTGTTGAAACCACATGCCTTCCAGATTCATTTCTTCAATTCTAGACATGAAAAAACTGGTTATCATTTCACGATACCGAACACCATTGACTGCGCTTGACATGCTTCATTTTCATAAAAAGAAAGGCCCAATGATTCGTCCAGCCCAAAATCCACACAACACAGTGACACGTTGAGGATGCATTTGCTTCTCGTGAATCACTCGAGGATTTCCTTCACCCCAATTGCGGCAATTCTGCCAATTTGCTGAGTCGGTGTCGAATAGAGGTGGATGGAGTTTGAGTGACATCATCACGTACAGCTGCGACATTTTCGGTAGATCGACCTGGTCAAAGTCGCGTTGTTGTCTTTACATCACTAACAGACCCAGTTTTGGCAAATTTATCCATTAATCTCTTTACAGTTGACTCTTTTCGAGCATTATTGTGACCCCAAATTGATCGCAATTTGCGAACTGTAGCCGCAAAACTTTCACCATTTTGGCAAAACAATTTCACAATGAGAATGCGTTGTTCATTCGTGTAGCGCTTCATTTTTACTAATCTCGTACCTTTTACTAGCAAACAATAACAATTGTTCAAATGTCAAACAATGGCACTTCAAATGGCGCCAAATTTAAATCTTGCGTTCTTGTTTGGACACCCTTTATATTATATAACTCATATGGGAGTTGTCGAAGAGTAAATTATTATCCGATCAATTTTTTAAAATTGTTCACGCTTTGTAGTGCATAACACTTGATACAAATTTATAAGATTTATCTACGTTTACGCGGCATAACAATTAGGACTTGCAGAGACTTGGACTTGGTCATTTTGTATGGGACATATCACAAGGTTATGGCAATACCTCAATTTTCGCTTTCAGAATTTTATTCATTAAACACGTGAAGTGTACGAGTATTTAATTGGAGTGAGTTCAGTACAACAACTTGAAAGCAATGAAACTTGAAGTAAATCGATGTTTCTTATTGGAGATATCAGAAGGCAACGGTGGCTTGATCAATTTGTCTTGAGCTTTCTAAAGAATTATAAACCAATACAACGAACTAAAGTCTAGATTAATAAAATCTACCAAATAGAAATTACAGAAAAAAGATTGAATTTTTGAAAATCGATTGATTTCTATGGGAGGAACCATGAGAGCAGCGCCAATGTGGCCCGTTTTTTATTCTGAGAACCTACTTCGACAAATGCACATTGTTAACTAACTTTAGCTAATTCTAGTGCGAGCAATTTTGAGATATGAACCTAACGAGGGCGATAACCAAACTAAGCGACAAGATCTACAGATGGTATTTTGAAAACTATTATTTTGTTGAAAAAAGGGCTGCCTTATAAAATATACTTTTAAGTTTCAAAGCGCCTCTTTGTTTAGTATTTTTCTTTCTTTTGTTTTTTTTTTTTTTGAGCCATAAAATGTAAACGATCTCAGTGAATTCGTAAACATGGAAATAATTCGATTTGAAAAGCCTCAGTGCAACTAATATTAAAGACAAACTAGACTCTGCTGTGGTGGAGTCTACTCCTCCGTTTACGACTATAAAATATTGGGTAACAGAGCTTAATGAGGTCGTACGAGTTGCCACAACACGGTTAAGAAAATCCATAAAATGATATTGGATGGTCGTCGGCTGAAGGTGCGTAATCTAGATGAAATGACAAGTATTTCAAAAAGTGCTATAATCGTACGTTGGCCAAGGTTTGAAGACGAGAAAGCTGAGCTTTGTTCCATTGAAAGGGTGCCGCGCTTGCTTTCAATGGAACAAAAAGAAGAAGATGTATCAGCAGAGTGTTTGGCGATGTTTCAACGCAATAAAGTCGAATTTTTGCGCCGTTTTATAATCATGGATGAGACATGGGTCCACCACTCTACACCTGATCAAAAAATTTTCCAACTTTTTTGTGTCGTCTTTGTTAGGACGGCTATTTTTAGGATCGCCCCCAACGTAGTACTAGGAAGAATGTGGTTAAACATGTTTTTTTTTGTGGACAAAAGTTTAGAAAGCTTGTGCAAACGCATTATGAGTTACAGGCAATGGATTGACTCTAAAAAAACAGTTAATTTGTTTGGAAGGTACCAGAAGGATTGGTCACAATACACCCCCTTTAACAATCTCCGGTTGCCTTCTAACAATCTATCAGACTGCAGCAAGTTTCAAGAAGTGTTTTAAGGATTTGGACGGCACATATGAACGAAGTTCAATCAACTTGAAAAGACATGAAACACAGTTGGTCAAAAGATACTTCATCCTATAATTGTTTCCTTTTGGGTGTTCCATTTTGACCGTATATTGATGTATGCTTTTACTGCTTTGAAAGAAGTTCCAGAAATGTTCATAGCTATTCTTGCGAAAAAAAAAATAAATAAATAAATAAACAAGTAAATAAAAAAAATAATAAATAACTTCATTTTGTCCGTTAAACTTTATTGTCATGTAAAAGTGAATTTTTTTCGTTCGTTATTTCAACATTATTTCTTTCAAATATTGACTATAACTGTGTATAAACTACGAAGTTGAGCGTTTAAAGTCACTGTTGGTTAAAATAATCTCCATTTTATAAGCCCCAGAAATAAAAGGTAAAACCTTGCCAATAAATGAAAATCTTTGGATTATACATTCTTTAACCCCCGTGTTTCTCATTCTCTTTCATATGAAATAAAAACACCGTCCGATCAATCCTCCGTATTAACATAGTTTATTCCGAGTTTCCTATTTCCAGGTTCCAGCTTTTTTAGGTCGCGCGAATAATTTTTGCTTCCAATTCCTCAATCTCAGTAGGCGTATCCGTGTAGACTTTGGACCTTACGTAGCCTTATTGGCAAAAATCTAGCTACTTGGTTTAGGCGGTCCACAGCATGCAGTGGAACATCTTGTTGGACACAAAAGTCGTCGGCATGCCAGGTTAGCAGGACTAAGTTTTTCTATGATGAAATATCAATAATGACAGTTCAAGAGTTTGGCCAGTTCCAAAATAATTACTGGAGAAGTATATCTAAATGAATCGTCCCACATAATGCATGAGAAAGAGACGTTGTTGTTGCACTCTCTATGTGGCTCCAGTAGGAAAACAAAATTCCTTCGGAAGAATGAAACTCATCTGTGGACAAAATTGATGTTTTCAAAGCCAGATCTTTACTTCAAGTCCTAGACAGATAAGTGAAATTACTCAGTAGGTTGTTGTTTTCTCTCTGTTACCTTGGCCGCAAATTGAATTGCCATTTTAATTCACATATTCCAATTAAAGTTATTTTAATGACATACAAAAATCATTTATTATTTACCAAAGAGTTGAAAATAACAGAGGTTAGAAAATGCATTCCAAGCAGCTGGTCCAGTCGCATTTTACAACAATTTATTACATGTCTATAATAACTTATAATTGATATATAATGCTGTATAATATTTAACCGCAATAGAAGGACACTTCAAATGTATAAAATTTTGTTATGCTTTGGCTATCAACAAATTGTTTTGCTCCATAAAATCTATCCCCTGAGGCAAATGTTAATGGCATTGCTTTGCGCTGCACGATAGTTTGTGAAATAAATTTTAATTAAAATACTCGGTAGGAAATTTCGGTTAGTTTCATATAAATACATCACTTCTATGATAAATTTACTGACGAATGTAGACAATAATTAATTTTATTTGACAAAGTCCTGCTTTGGGAGGAAGCTGGCAGACGCTGTTTAATGAAATGCTGGATGTTTTTTAAGAGATATTGGATTTCAAATTAAAGTAGCATATACGCAGTTAAAAGAAATAGTGCAAAGTTCTTTTCCATACGGTAAATAATTTGATGCCATGCTGAGATTCAAGTCATCAAATCAAAACTGTATGGCCTGTAGAATTTAGTCCTCTTTGTCGTGCTTGAAGAAATCGTTGGTCAAGCCAGCATATGCACTAACTTTCTAGTAAATTTCAGCTCTGAAGAAGTACATCCACATAATTGCGCTAACCCATAAATTACATTCAGAAGGTAACATTTGAGTGTCCCCCTCTTTAAACTCCAACCCAAACATCAACTTAGCCTCATAAGTTAACAAAAATTTGAGTTATGTTCAACTGTTTTAGCCGCAAATTACAGAGTTGATCTCTTGCAGACTATGGGAATATGTCAAAAATTAAAAGCTCTGACTTTACATTTTCAATAGTCTCTTGTTGAATTACTCTTACATTACATTTTTGAGTAGTTTCCTTAGCCACGTTTTAATAAAACGAATGAAAAGGATTTTTTGAAAAATGGAAAGAATACAATTTTTTATGTAATTTTTCAATTTTTTTTAACAAGAACTTCAAATATATATGGGTATTGAAAATGGAATATTATTGTTTTAAATACATCTAAAAAACTTCTTGTTGCCTAACGAATTTGTAGAATATCTATCTTTACATGCCAGCTATTATTTCGTTGTACTTTCCTGGTAATTCATCAACTAAGAGCGGTAGAAACTGTTCGGAGTCTGAAATAGGCCATTTGAATGTCCTCCATAAATAATTCCATTCAAATAATACAAACACAAGAAATAGAATTGCAACAATTTTACTGTTGTTTGTAATTTAATTCAGGCAACATTCAATAAATAAATAACTGTTCAGATGACAGTTTTTGTGAAATAGAAAAGTCTGTTAGGTGCGCAACCAAGTTCCCGCTGTTTGCCAATAGATGGCGCCAGCTGGGAGTGCTACTGAATTCTGCCATAACCTAAACGCCAGGAGCCAAGCTTAGGCATATGGTAATAATACCGCCTCGACACAATAATGATTTTCTTTTGACGTCATATTCTTTTGGTTGTGTGAATATGTATGATTTTGTGTATCATCTTGAATAAATTAGTATAGAAATTCCTATCAGGTGAACTGACTTACATTTACTTTCACCCTACGTTCTGTTGCTTTAGTAGGTTGCCCAATTCTTATTCAACATAGGAACTATGGAGATATTTTGGATCTGTGGAATCCTACGAAGTGTGGCAATGTAGCATTTTTAGTCGCAGATGTAAGTCTCCCAAACACTTGATACGCAATATATAAGTTTTGGATTGTATGGCTTTAGTTAGAAAATTTTTATGGGAGTTACCAGAGAGAAATATGTTATCCTCCTAATTTCTTCAAATATTGTCAAGCATTATTACAATGCAATATACATAACAAAAACATAAGAATTTGCAGTCAGCTAATCATGCAACAATTACATTTCGATAATTTGTATAAGAGGTAGCCGAAGAGGTGGAGCAATGCCATCCATTTCAATTCTCAGAACTACGATACCTAAGAATATATAAGGTGATTTTTTAAGATTTAAGTTTTTCAGTTTGGCAGCACTGGTTGGTAATGGCGTCTAAACGTCATCTGTCAAAGTGAAAAGTGTACAGCATACTCTGCCATTTTATCGTGGAATGACGAATGACCTACCACAACGTCCAATTTTTTGAATGGACCTTAGAAAAGCTCAATGAAAATCCGCTGTTTTATCAAAAAATTGTGTTCAGCGATGAGGCTCATTTCTTGCTGAACGGATACGTAAACAAGCAAAACCGTCGCATCTGGAGTGGAACAGCCACATGTCATACATGAATTACTGATGCATTTCCAAAAAACGACAGTCTGGTGTGGTCTATGGGCTGGTGGCATCATGGCATCAATTTTTCTTCAAAGACGACCGTGGAAGAAACGTTACCGTCAACGGCGAACGATATCGAGCCATGATACGCGATTTTGTTTGCCCCAAATTGGCTGAGTTGAACTTGGTTGATATGTGGTTTCATCAGGATGGATATGTTGAGGGATGAATTTCTCGATTTGGCCCTGTGAGTTGGCCGCCAAGATCTTGCGATTTAACGCCTTTTGATTATTTCTTGTGGGGTTATACCAAGTCGCTAGTCTATGTGGACAAGCCAAACACTATTGAAGCCTTACAGGATAATATAACACGCGTTATTCGTGGAATACAGGCCGAAATGCTCAAAAAAGTGACAAAAAATTAGATTTTCGGAATAGATATTTTGAAACGGAGTCGCGGACAACATTATGGGAGGTTCAAGAGAGGGAATGATGCATTAATGGATGTTTCTCAAGTTTAATAGAGAATTATCGACCAATATAATAGATGAATACCTAAGCTATAGCAGCCAGCTAATTAAAAATTACATTATTACAAAATTATTATAATTATTATTACGGGAAATTGGAGGTAGAAGAAGGTGTGTGTTTGTCAACCCAATAAATGTAGCAAAATTCACTAAAATTAGTGCAACTAAATGAATGATACGAATTTAAAAATACATGAATTAAAACGGGCACAAGTATGTAAGGCGTAAGAAATCGTGCAGCTAATCGGTCAAATTATTTAAATTCTAACCCAATTCAACAGACAAAATCTAAATTGAAATCTACAAACTACGAGTTACAGGGAACAATTGAATCGATTAATTTATATGGGAGGGGTCAGAAGAAGCGTGATAATGCGATCCATTTTAATTCCGTGACCTTACTTTGGCAGTCTGTTAACATGTACTTGACTGAATTTATGTTATAACTGCATAATAGATGTGAAGCAAAAAGTATGTGGGTTATATAGAAAGTATAAAAATAGGCCTGCTTAATCGATGGAATTTTTTGAATATTGTTAAACCATTATAGGGCGATACAAGTTATTGTATCTACCATCATCACATTCAGGCAGACAGGCAAATACGATACTTCATTTAAAAATATAGGTAAACAATATAAATACATTTGAAATTTTTGGCATTAGAACCGATTTTGGAACAGCTGGAGTCGAAGTTGAAAGCTTAGAAATTGGGAAGTTAAAGTGTTGGATATCCGTATTTTGAATAAGTTTAATGCTGTAAAGTAACACTTTTAGAATTATTATCACTTAGTCAGTGAGTTAGGTGAAATTTATTATAAATACTCTTAGATTGCGAAATTTCATTTAATTTATATAATGAGCAAAAATGTCTAAATAGGGTTCATTTTCACTGCTACCTTATTGGACAAAAAGTTTTCCCCAGGTTTACTACATGACAATAACGACAAAAACGTAAAAAATTTTAATAGAATTATCCCCAAAATTAATAAAATTTATATGATAAAACCAAAACGCAACAAAGCACCAAGAGAGGACGGAATGCATTCAGAATTTTTTCAAACTAATCCCGCAAAAGTTGCTGAAATATAAAGACCATACATACATATATAACGAATGGGAAAATGAAAAATTCCAAAGCTCATGGACTCAAGGAGCAATCATAAAACTCCCCCAGACAATATGCGACATCTGGAGAGGAATTATTCTCTTAAACACGTTATACAAAATTAAAGCAATCATAATAAATAAAGGGTATTCCAACAAGGACGCAAGATGATGCAGCAATTGAATTGTTTCTCTAGCTGTATGACATATGGCGCCTTCTTGTTGAAACCACATGCCATCCACAGTCATTTCTTCAATTCCAGCCACGAAAAAACTGGTTATCATTTCACGATACCGAATACCATTGACTGTTTGCGCTTGACATGCCTCATTTTCATAAAAAAGGTCCAATGATTCCTCCAGCCCAAAATCCACACCACACAGTGACAGGTTGAGGATGCATTTGCTTCTCGTGAATCACTGGAGGATTTTCCTCACCCCAAATGCGACAACTCTGCCCATTGACGAATCCATCAAGATGGAAATGAGCCTCGTCACTGAAGATGATTTTACCGGCAAAATCACCATTTTCATGTTGTCTCTCCACCATCAAATTAACGAACTCCTTTCGCTGTCCATGATCAACTGTTCAATTCCTGTCAATTGAACTTTGTATGCAAGAAGATATAAATATTTCGCTGCATAATGGATTTGGAGACACCAATTTGCCAAGCTCGCTGTCGAATTGAGGTAGATGGAATTTAAGCGATATCATCACGGCATTTTCGGTCGATCGACCTGGCCGAAGGCGCGTTGTTGTCTTTACATCACTAACAGACCAAGTTTTGTCAAATTTATCTATTAATCTCTTTACAGTTGACTCTTTTGGAGCATTATTGTGATCCCAAATTGGTCGCAATTTGCGAACTGTAGCCGCAAAACTTTCACAATTTTGATAAAACAATTTCACGATGAAAATGCGTTGTTCATTCGTGTAACGCTCCATTTTTACTAACCTCGTACCTTCTACTAGCAAACAGTAACAATTGCCCAAATGTCAAATCTTGCGTTCTTGTTGGGACACCCTTTAAAAGGCTCGAATGTGTAGAGCAAACATTACGGGATGAATAAACAGGCTTTCGTCCTCACCGTAACTGCGTAGATTAAATAAATACCTTACGTATCATAATTGAACAATCAATAGAATGGTCCAGTACCTCCTATCTAGTTTTCGTTGATTTTAAAAAAGGCGTTCGACTCCTAAAACGCAAGCTTTAAGAATAAAGGGAGTGGCAATGAAAATAATAAACTTAGTTAATGCAAAGTACTCCAATTGCTGACTTCATGTCAGACATACTGAAAGAACCAGTGCAACATTCTTGATGCCGGCGGCAAGGCTGCCCTCTTTCACCATTGTTATTCGCAGTAACTCTAAATGTGATTATGGGAAAAGGAAAAGGCATTGTTTGGAACTTCCGATGACTATGCCGATGATATTTGCCTAATTTTGCAAAATTTCAATCATATGCAGTGCAAAGTAAATGAACAAGTACAACTAGCAAAAAACGCAGGCTTGGAAATTAAAACCGAAAAAATCAATAACACATCAGACAATCATATTAAAATAGAGAATAGAGAAATGTCGTTTTGCTACTTGGGCTCAATAATATCTATCGTTGGCCTTGAGGAAGACGTTGAAGAAAATGACTTTGAGGGAAACGTTTCAAATAGACTTAAAAAAATCTAGAGCTGCTTTTGGGGACTTAACAAAACATGGTACTCAACACAGGTTGCAAAAACTACAAAAATTCGAATATTTATTGACTGTGTTCAATCCACACTTCTATATGGAAGCAAAACTTGAATAATGTCACTCAACAGAAACTGCAAGCTTTTACATTCGAATGTATTCGAATAATCCGGCTTAACACAATAACAGACTCAGTGCTGTGGAGGATAACGAATGAAGATAATACACCAAATTGCAAGAAGTATGTGGACCTGGATAGGTCACACACTACGAAAACCTAGAGATAGCATGCCAAATAAATCCCTAGAATGAAATCCTCAGGGTAGTCGCTGCCTCAACGCCCCACGAAAACTTGGCGAAGAACGATAATGAAGGAGTTAAGAACAAACTACAAAACGTTTGATGAAATTAAATTACTATATTACGATAAAATATGATACAAATTTCTTGTAGAATCCCTATGTTCCCAAGTGCAATATATATGAAGGAAAAACATATGAAAATTTTCAGTAATTGTGTTTGCCTAATCTCAATTCAAGTTATTGATTACATCTGCCATCTGTCCACAATTTATTTGCCATAAATTTCCAACTGGCTTTGTCGTTGTATATAAATAAGTTCTAATTTTTTACCCTCTAATTGGGTCATTGACAATTAGAAATTATCTGCTCAATTTTTTTCTATTTCACTTTATTAAAAATTAACCAATAAATGCAGAAACAAAAACCAAAAAAAAAAAAAAAACAGACCCCTGCAAGGGTCGTTCAGCGGCCACAGCAACAAATAAAACGCTACAACGTCAAGAGAAATTTTCATATAATTATGTCCAATGAAATTGAAAGTTATATGAAAAACACAAACAAACTAAATTATGTGGCATTACGAGATGACCTTAATTGAGTTTGCGTCATTTTATTGTATAATTTGTGTATGTGGTTTTGTAGAATTAGAACTTTAAATAAAATAATTCACCAAGTGGGGAGGGAACTCGTTGGTTGGCTGCCCTCAGGCAGAAACGTAATGGGAAATGTGAAATTTAACAGAAAAGTTGGCAGACATCTCAGCACATTCATTCTCATTAGAATTTTGGTTTTAATGACTGTGTAATGATTTAATTACAAAGGCAATTTCGAAGTCTCATACAATTTGAATAATTCGTCTAAGAATTCTAAGTAGTATACGAGTATGTGAGAAAGTCTGTACATTTTCCAGTTTTTTAACCAACGTTCTTGTTACACCAAATTTAAAATATGACGAGTAATAGCAACAAAAACATTAGGTAATTAAGTTTTAGTTGGAGCTCCACTACAAAAAGAAAAAAAGAAGTAAACTATAAAATTGTCTTTCATTTAAGCTATTGCACTAGAAAGAAAACTTTTTCATTTTACCAAGATAAGCAAAAGTTTCTCTATGACATGAAAAAGTATGATTGTACAGTTTTATGGTGCTTCTGCTGGTGCGCTGTGTAGATGGAGGCAAACTAGTCTTCAGAGTAAAGAGTAAATGTGTCCTTAAAGATATACGTTTTATTAAAACTTTTCCTAGCTGTAGTTTATGACAGATATACTTACATACACCCAGCAGACAGTCGGTACCCGTGTTGGTACTTGGTTTGTGTGTGTTTGTGCCGAGATAATTAGAGTTTTAGTTGGCTCCATCAGACGACACTTTCACTTAAGGACACCGGAGGCAAAAGGAATACAGCATGCTATGTTTATCTTGTTCTTTGGTGTTATTAGGGAAACTTGAAGGTAACTGTCAGAAACCTAATCTTGGTTTACTCTAAGATTCCAGTTAAGAGTTTAGCTACAAAGGTACTGCAGTAAACAATATGCTGGCAATATGTAATGTGTGTGTAGGAGACACACAAACGCGTGTTTATATGTAATTTAGTGTATATATATTTCAATCCACTCACATTTGCATAAAGAATTTTAACCGAGTTCATTCAAGCGTTATGATAAATGTTTACTTTATACATTTGTATATTTTGATGTATGCGGGTATACCAAATATGAAGGTTTAGTGCTGATCTCAATTCGAATTTTGAAAGCCTTCGAAATACTTCACCGTTTCTGCAATAATCTCATCATTTGATCTAGGTAATTTTGCCTGGAGAATGCTTTAGGGATTTGGAAACCAATGTAGCTACTGGGGACAGATCTGAAGAATACAGTGGATGGGTCAGCATTTCAAACTTCATTGCATTCAATTTTGCTATTGTATACTTTGACTTGCGACAAAGTTTAGTGCTGATCTCAATTTCAATTTAAGAAAGCCTTCGAAATACTTCACTGCTTCTGCAATGAACTCATCATTAGATGTAGATGGTTTTGCCTGTAGTATCCTTTGGGGATTTGGAAACCAATGTAATTGCTGGAGTCAGGTCTGGAGAATACAGTGGATGGGTCAGTATTTCAAACTTCATTGCATTCAATTTTGCTATCGCATACTTTGTCTTGCGACACGAGGTATCAATTTAACGAAAGATTATTTTTTTCTTCTTAATTTAGGATTAGTTTTTCTTGATGTTGTCTCTGAAACTATCCTCAAATGCCACATAATATTCTCTGTTCACTTTCCTTTCATTTCTAAAATAATCAATGAATGCAATCACTACGGCCAAACCAAATATTTACCGTAAGCTTTTCCTTGATACTGAACATATTTCCAATCTGATTCAGGTATGTTGTGCCTTTTAATCTGCTGCAAACAGTACTCTAAATCAGTAATACGTTAATGTTTTTGTTCCACTGTTAGCAAGCGCGGCAGCCACTTAGAAAACCATTTTTTCTTAACCAAATATTGAAGCAAAATTTAGAATTTATTGAATTTTGATGTCCTTGTCAAGTAATCAGTCTATTAGAATTCCCAAAGGAAAATGGAAAGGTTGACAGGAAGCATTTGAAAAATACCACTTTCAAAAAATAGCCATTTGTATTCGAGGCAACATCTATGTGTTAGTGGCGGGCGTGTTAACTGATAATGTTAATAACTATAGGATGGCTCACAAGTAACGTCAAGGTCAGTGAATACATTTTTTGTTTAAGTCTTTTTTTCATCTCTTTGCAGAATTAACTAAATAATACTTGGGAAATTTGTGATGGAAAGGCTCAGCACAGAACAAAGAACCAAAGTTACTCAATTTTACTTTGAAAGTCAGCATTCGATTATTCAGGTCCTATCGAAACTTTTTTCATGTTCGAAATGCTTCTAGCGCTCCAACAATTTACCGATTGGTTCAGCGTTTTGGGCAACCATGGGCCCAATTTTGATATTTATTCGTTATGTAAAAGGCACATGTATAGAAACTAGAAAAAACTACTGTAATCGAGATCGGGGTTATTGAAAAATGCTAAAAATACTGCAAGAAAGACGGGCTAATTTGACTTATAATGCATGCTAAGAGGGAATTTCTGACACGCCCACTTGTCTGGCGATGGGTCAGTACAAAGTCTTTTGCACTGAGAACCCTAGGCAGTCAAATGCTCACAGTGGAGCAAATCTTACTCCCACAAAGAATGAACACAGCTTTGGAATAATGGAAATTTCCATACATATGACCGATTTAATTCATGCATTCTTATGTTCATATCTTAAATTCAGATGCTCTAAATTCAATCAGTTTTGGAACGCTTAAAGTGTCTAAAGCAAGGTATGAGAAAGAAAATGGACTTTATTGCCATGTCATTTCTGCCAACTTTCATATAAATTCATCGATTTTCCGAAATAATTTTTTTTCTCTGTAACGTCTAATTGATAGACTGCAGTGAAATATATTTTTGTTTATCATTTTGTTTCATATGACGTAGTAAAATTTGAGAAAAATCTGGTGTTTTCCATTCGAATGACAGATTTGGTGCACATATTCTTAGCTTGATATGCATTTGGTTGAATTTGTTTTTAGAAGTAAAAACGGACAATATTGTAACACAAATTCCAATACCTCCCTAAGTTGTAGACGGCAATAACTTAAATTTCTGTTAATTGTATGGCGTTATGATTTCTGCCAAAATGTCTAAAATGTCCGCTTCAGATACCGCCATACAAATTATATAATTTAAACCATATACTTCCAGGTTTTGCACTGCGAATGGAAGTAGGCTGCATAGCCTAACATTCTACTATTTCTAATCCGAATAATTTAATAGCTTAAAATTTGATCTTCTTGTGAGATAATTTAGCTAATTTTTTAATACGTAACCTATGTGAATGGGTGAACGTATATGTAAATCAGTTAAATAGAATTAAATTTCTGTACTGTTTTTTTTCTTCTTTCGAATTTATCACTCAATTAAAGAGTTACCAATCTAGGATGTTTACTGTCAAAGCTTTAAAATTCAACAAAATTTGAATTGGTAATGCAAATTCGTTAACTATGAGTAAAATTACATCGTTTCCGTGACTAAATTAAACTTTCTTTTCAAAATTCTTCCTGTCAATAACAATTTATATTTAAATTTTTCCCTGACTTCGTCCTCTCACATGTTCTTTTACGTCATTTAAAGCCCCACCCACAAAGTATTTAACTAAATGAGAGCTACGTGAAGCACTCAATAATAATAATAATTTAACAAAGTAATCTCCAAATTTTCCCAAGCGCAAACGTCATTTTTAATTAAAACCGAAAACTCCCGAGGAAAAAATCGAAAAGTTGTAGAAGATGAAATCATAACAAATATTTATTTTTAATTTTACACACATAAGCTCGAAAACAAACAAGCAATCGAGCCGGTGCACGCTTGGTGAAATGCAAATTCTGGTCACGTGCTAATAATTAAAACACAAACTGAAAGTAATGCCAAAGGAGACAGGGGGAGAGAGAGAGATACACAAAGTCCTTTATACAGCGCCCACATACTTTCCCTCAAGAATGACAGTAAAAATAAAAAATAAGCAAAAATTTATGCAAAAATAAAACATTTTCAAAGTTATACGAGTACATCGAAACGATGATGACGATAATGGCGTTGATGATCAACTATCAATTGAGTTTAACCGATAGCAACAACACAATGTAACGAAAGGATGAAACGATAGATGAAAGGATACAAGGTTGGTTTGCTGAGCCATTTTAATATTTGCTCAGTTCATAAGAAGTGAACACACAACGACATTTGACAATGTACCTTGTAGCCAACTGATGACAGTTCACAACTTTAGCACTGACAGTGCTTACCTTTTTCGTCATCACGTCTCGCCTTGAAGCTCTTAGTAACTGTGTATCTGCTAGAACAACAACGACATCGACATCGACGTCGACAAGGACATCCACCGGATACAACGTAACGTAAAACAACAAATTGACAAATATTTACATAGGATGCGCGAAGCTTAAAAAGAAACAGTTTAAACAATGACAGCAGCATCAGGAATATAAAACGTGACTCCATGAACGTAAAGTATTCCATCCAGTCGTACAGCAACAACAACAGCATTTTCTCACCCAAGGTTGAGAAACTTGCAGCCAAATGTAAAACATGAGTTTACCAAGTGATAAGTAAAAAGGAGATTATTAGCACATTAAAAACAGATTAGAACTGAAAACGCTCTCGTACATTTTCGTGAATTGCTGGAAATAACAATACTTTAAATCGGCAAATTGAATGGAAAATCGATATTGTTATGAAGGAAAAGGAATTTAGACAATGAAAAATTAAAGTTCTTCAATCTTCTTTCAGTTTACGTTTGCATAGTGATGAAAGGCGCCTTCAAGGATGTTTGGCTAAAACAAATATATGTAAGTGAAAGTATTCATTCGCTTAAGAAATTTTACTCGTTTTCAACTATTATAAATCATACTCGTATGTACCGAAGTCAGTCATAGGTCTATAACTTAAACTGCAGCTTTATCAAACATGGAAAACAAATTAAGCAGAGTGGTTACAGAACTAAGTCATTTGTTTTGAGTAATTCTGATTCTGGTCGTTTGCGACACTGAGTTGATAACAAAATTTTGAGAAAAAAATCTTTGAATGGTGGATAATTTTGAGAAAATCAAATCTAAAAATTCGCAGACACTGACGACATCATTGGATAGCAACTTTGAGATGCTACTGCAGCCTTATCAAGCATGGAAAACAAATTAAGCAAAGTGGTGACAGAACTAAGTCGTTTGTTTTGAGTAATACTGATTCTGGTCGTTTGCGACACTGAGTTGATAACAAAATTTTGAGAAATAAATCTTTAAATGGTGGATAATTTTGAGAAAATCAAATCTAAAAATTCGCCGACACTGACGACATCATTAGATGGAAACTTTGAGATGCTACTGCAGCTTTATCAAACATGGAAAACAAATTAAGCAAAGTGGTGACAGAACTAAGTCGTTTGTTTTGAGTAATAAAGATTTTGGTCCTTTCCTACACTGAGTTGATGACTAAATTTTGAGAAAAAAGTTTTCGAATGTGGATAATTTTGAGAAAATCAAATCTAAAAATTCGCAGACACTGACGACATCATTGGATAGCAACTTTGAGATGCTACTGCAGCCTTATCAAACATGGAAAACAAATTAAGCAAAGTGGTTACAGAACTAAGTCGTTTGTTTTGAGTAATTCTGATTCTGGTCGTTTGCGACACTGAGTTAATAACTAAATTTTGAAAACTAAATTTTTGAATGATGGATAATTTTGAGAAAACCAAATGTTGGGGTCGTTCGATTGGTAAATTAATTAAGAACTAACTGGGGTAGCAAATTCTGAAATTTTATTCACTTTGAGAATAAAATTTAGTTCGTACAGTTTTTCAAAATTGAGATATTTTGATGGAAACGTAATAAAAATGAAAAAAAAAAACAGTTTTATTTATGACAAGTTGAAGTCAAATAGAGGTGCATTTTAATATATAAATTGATAAAAAAAAAAAACAAAATGTTATACCAAAGCCTCAGTTTTTTGGTTTTGTTTAAACCGTTATATTTTTCTCAGTTTTCAAACCTTAAGTTGAATTCAATACAAAAGCAAGAAATTTTGTCATTTTCAAATTGTCTAGAGAACTTTCATAAATAATCTTTTGATATTTTTTGAGCCAAACTTTGCTACGTTACAGAATTTGTAACAGCCCTTATATTAGAGTTGTAACTCAACAACTTTGCTATTTTATGTTTTAACTTCCTGGACATTTGTACGTAAACCAACAAGAATAATTGCATCCTTATTCTACCCACCAATGGGTATACATATGTCTTAATGCTACAGTGCTGTCGAATTAAATAGATCATATGCCATATACCAATTTCCCATACACTGTATCCCATATTTCAATTTCTTATATTTAATATTAATAATAATAATAATATTTATTTAAAATCGACCTTTGTTGTATTCTTCCCCCTTTTAGAATCGCATATGCTCATGAAAAACAACAACACATTTATAAATTATAAACTTTTCTCTATGTACTAAATTTTGTTTATACCTACCTGCTGACTTTAAAATTGTGATGAAACCAAAAAAATCTCATAGCGTTTGCCAAAACAAGCGAAAGATTCCTTCTGATTTTTTTCTATCATCCTGAAACAAAGCAAAAGATGCAAAAGAAATCAAATAAAGCTTATTAAAGGGCAGCTTACCGACAGCTTCAGTATCATAAAATAGCAAAG
This sequence comes from Philornis downsi, assembly GCA_019455685.1. Lineage (NCBI taxonomy): Eukaryota > Metazoa > Arthropoda > Insecta > Diptera > Muscidae > Philornis > Philornis downsi. The sequence goes on along the minus strand of JAHXMU010000055.1, from coordinate 2,719,054 downwards.
CAACAAATGCTCCTCCCCATCGTTAGGGGATTGGAAATATTCTATCCATACATTCCGCCAAATGGAAGCATTCCAAATACCAGCCGGCTTCATACTCCTAACCTGTAAGACAGGAGACTAGAAGAAAACAAAAAACAGAAGCAGCAAAAAATTGCAATAAAACTTTGTTTGTCTTAAAGAGGGATCTCAGTAAAATATAGCAGCTACGGAGGAAATTACACGAATGCCTCGAATGAAGCAGCTGAGCTTTTCCTGTTTTCTCACTCCTGTTGTGTATTTTCCTTTCATTCCCCATTCGCCAACAACTTTGATTGAAATATTAATTTTTAATGAAGAAGACACGGAAACAAACAATGAAATACTACTGCGACTACTACTAGCCTGCATCCGATGGCGGGAGTAACAGCATACCATACACACAACCTTGGAGCAACAAGGAATTTTTTCCGTTTTGTAAACGCAATTCTATGTGCGTGGGGTAGTAACGCAGTTGATTTTTTCTTCAGTCTAACAAATGGATAACTTCAAAGTTAAGTGCGAAGAGATTAGAGAGCAAGGCAAGGTGCGAGGAATCGATTGAAAGTATGAAAAATACAATTTAAAAAAATATCTTCAAGTTAAAGTGAGAAATTTGTAGGGAATATAACACACCTCAAACTTATTTATTTTGCCCAAGGATTTTGAATAATTCAGCTATGGTGGACTCTAAATTTGAAACGGTTTCCCAAAGTAGAATCTTGTTTTCGATAAATAACGCAGCAAATTTGAAAGAAGCTCAAATTGTACGTATATCGTGTTGATTTAAAAAGACGCAGTTCTTTAAATCATGAAACTGGCATTATAGCAATATATATCTTTTCTTAACGGCATTAATGTAACAACCAGTAACAAGTGTTTAATGCGTGCCACCTATATTTTTAACAATTGCCTTTCATGACTTTCATGACACGATAACTGCCGTAAATTTTGTGAAACCTTTTAAAACCTGAAGTAATATTTCCAGATCGCATCTGGAGGCTGTGAAATATTGGAAATCCTCTTCAGGTAGCTCCCATATACATTTTGCCATTTTCCGAAGTAGGCTGATGTAACTTAAACTTTTGTAAAAAAAATAATCTACCAAATGATGCACGTTTATTCCAATACTTCCCTCACGAATGACTGACTTTACCCATACGAGTATATTCTAAGGTTCATATCTTATATATATTTTGTTTAACTTCCCCATTTGCCTAAATAAAATAAACCTTATTTTTTATCAATTTTATTGGATTGTAATTATCTATAAAACTTGAGAAATATCGGTCAAGCCGTGTTCATTTCTTTCATCAGTCGTAAGGAAACCAGTCAAATTTGGCGCATATAATGGAATCGGTGGATTCAGTTCTGAATCCCCTTCCGGTATCTCCTAAGTTAGTGGATTTGTGGCAATTCCTTTTTTGGACTCGGACACTGCAGTTGCTTATATTTTTGTCAGTAGCATTGTCTCCTAATATTTGGTAAAATTTGGGGAAACCTGACGAATAATCACGCATTCTCTAGCAACTCCACTATATATACGTATTAGGTATGCAACTAAGTTCTAAAATGAAATTTTATTATAAAAACATGTTTATAAATGATTATATGATGATACTTATTCCCATCTCTCAGGCAAAACTCGAATTCTGTCATGGTAAAACTGTTCATCTTTTGAGGCTATCCACGAACCTAGTCATTTCTTGATGTCGTCATATGAGTAGAACAAGTGATAATCGGACGGCGCAATATCTGGAGAATATGGCGGATTCCATTTCAGCGTTCCCAGGTAGGTTTTACCGGTATTGGCAACGTAAAGCCGAGAGTTGTCGTGCTGAAGATTCACATTATCGTGCCTCAATCGCTTTAATTGAAGTCGATACTGATCCCTAGTGATGGTTCTGTTTGGTTTCTACAGCCCGTAATAAATAACAACGACCTGGTCCCACAAAAACAGAGCATAACCTTCGCAGTGTGAATATTCAGCCGAAGCAACGACGTAGAAGCAAGGCCGAACATCCTCCATATCTTTTTTTCTTTGGATTGATGTAATGAATTTATTTTTCATCACCCGTTACAATACTATGCAGAAACCCCTTATTTTTTGTCGCTGAAGCAGTTCCTCACTGGCGAGAAACGACGCTCAGCTTCCCTTGACTTCAGCTCACAAGGAACCCAAGTTTCTTTTTTTTAATCATTCCTAATGCATGCAACGGACACGAATTCTTTTCAAACATTGCCGTCAATTCAGTGTCTCCGAAGGTTTTTCGTCTTCTTTCATGCGAATGGTTGCCAACATCAAAATCACGACTGAAACAATCTCGATGCGTTGTTTCACGTAAAGCAGCATCTCCGCAACCGTTTTAAAGCTCTCAATGAGCGATTGGAAGAAGAAAGTCAATATTTCCCGTATATGACGAAAAAATCACAAAATCATACATATTTATAAAACCAAAAGAACATGACGGCAAAAGAAAATTACTATTATGTCCAGGCGGTGTGTTTACAATATGCCTAAGCTTGGCTCGTGATGTTTAAATTATGGTAGAATTGACTAGGACTTACAGCTGGCGCCATCTATTGCAAGCAGCGGTAACTTAGTTTCATACCTAATATCTTTCTTCCAATTGCACTAAATTCCGCATTATGTAGCACGCGTGGAAAACTTTGAGAATGAGAATGGAAATGATTGCAATGCCAAGCCCGCTAGTATGTCATACCTATAAATTGGCTGATTTAACAAAAACCCAGTAGAGCTTCTACAATTTTTTAGAGGAAGATTTGGAGAAGGTAATAATTGTGTTATTATTGTGCTTCAATTACGAATATTCTTTAGTGAGAACTGAACGATTTACCCCTCTTTTTCTGGAATTCCACATACCTTCACATCACGACAAGAAGACACTGTGTGAAGACATGTGTAAGTTAGGTCAAATGACTCAATTTCCGATACAGGTTAAGATTATTTCCGATCCGCCATGTCATTAAAACTCTACTTTGGATCAAGACCGAAAGGAAAGCAATGCAATATAAGTACACAATACGGGAAAATTGCGTTGAAAATATTGGCTTGTGGATGTGATGTACTCAAGCTTTGCGACTCATTTCTATGATGGCTCTGTGAAAATATGGTCCAATATGTTCAGTTTTCAATAAGGTTCATGCCTAACTAAATCGCCGCTACTGATTGTGTCTTGTAGAACCGATAACACCAAGCATGAATCATCCACTTGAATTCAATCCAAAACTGTTACTTTGAGAGTCAATTATATTTGGGTAACACTTAGATTAAACGCCTTTTTTGGATGGAGACTGTATCAAGAAACAAACTCATTCTACAAAGAGTTCATTCCTGATTTGAAAGCATTGACAATTTGTTTCCAAAAGACCACCAATTTGGGGTAAGAAGCCAAAGTATGAATTTCATCACTCCATACTTTAGGATATGCTGTAGACTTTGAATGAAAGAGGAAGGTTTGCTTATAACATGGTGTATTAGTGCAAAAAAGATTTCCAAAATCGGAAAATATTTTCGAGTCGAAGTACTATCTAGGTAGTTGTGAAATCAGGGCAATATATAGGGTGATTTTTTAATCCTTGTTTTTCTAAAAATCGAATAAAATACTCAAATTTGCATCATACATTAACATTTTTTATTGGAATCGATAAATTGTCTTTGTCATTTAAATTTTTGAGATAATTTCATGCAAATGTTGTCCGCGGCTCCGTTTCAAAATGCCCATTTGGAAGGTCCAATTTTTCGTCACTTTTATGTTACCTTGTAAGGCTTCAATAGTGTTCGCATGATTTTGGGAGCCAACTCACAAGGTCAAATCGAGAGATAAGCTGCTCACCAAATTCATCCCGCAACATATCCATTGTTTCACGAGCAGTGTGGCATGTTGTACTGTCCTGATGAAGTCACATGTCAACCAAGTTCAACTCAGCCAATTGGGGCAAAAAAAAATTGCATATCATGGCTCGATGTCGTTCGCCAATGATGCCACCAGCTCATAAACCACACCAGACTGTCATTTTTTGATGCAACGGTAATTCGTGTATGTCATGTGGCTGTTCATCACTCCAGATGCGACAGATGCTTTGCTTGGGTTCGTATCAGTCGTTCAGCAAGAAATGGGCCTCATCGCTGAATAACATTTTTCGATAAAACAGCGGTTTTTCATTGAGCTTTTGTCCCAGCTTTAGGCCCATTAACCTAAAATTAGACGTTGTGGTAGGTCATTCATCGTATTTATGGTGAAATGGCAGAATATACTGTACACTTTTAACTTTGACAGATGACGTTTGGACGCCATTACCAACCAGTGCTGCTAACCTGAAAAACTTAAATCTTAAAAAGTCAACCCATACATGATTTTTGTTTCCATTAAATCTGCTATTTTTTTTTTTTTTTTTTTTTTTTTGTTCTTGAAATATGAGCTGGAATTGAGAATTCTAAAATTGCGGAGTAAGAGTCTTAAAAGAAGTTTTGTAAAAGCTTTTTGTTTTGGAAATTTTGAGCAATATGATGCGTCCTTGACTCAAATTTGCCGGACAATACATTTTCTGATTAACTGTGATCTGTGAACATGTTTAAGGAAAGTTATAGCTATGACTCATATCTTTTCTGGCATTTTCCCAGTTTCATCTTAAAAACATTATCACCTTTCCATTGTATATAATTTGTACTATGTATTTATATGAATATGACTCCATAATCATCGTAAAATGTCCCATTTATTTGTAATTCTTTTCGTTCTCCTTTTTGTTTAATGTCTTTTATAGTTATTTTAGCGCTTTTGTGCTCAGTTTGAAGATGGCTTTGATGTTGACTGGGTTGCCTGCAAATCTCACCATTAAGGAAGGTTTTAGTTATTCATTCATTCACTGCTCCAAATGTATATGTGTTGGTAAGTATCGTACTTGGAAATATTATTATTACCGCCACTACTACAACAACAAAAGGGGAGCATAACATTTGGATTTAACCCACTGCTAACTACTACCACTGCATACGTAGTTAGATAGATATTAGTATTGTGCTCTCAATTACTCGACATGTACAAGTTCTTACAGCAGATGATTATCCTAAATAGTCCCGGTTTATATGCATGTGTGGGATGTGTGAATGTGACTGGATGAAATGGCAATGTTTTCGCCATACGAGGAGGGTTGAGTGAGGACGTTCGCGTTTACCTTTTAATAAAAAATTAAGAGTCTCAAAAAATTTTTTTTGCAATTCTCTGAGTTTTAACTTCTGTTTAATCGTGGTAGACGGTAGAGAAGAACTAGAGAAATGCGGATGAGTTTAAAAAAACTCTAGAAAGAATGTAGTTAAGGTCGTATCCTGATATTTCTTCAGATAGGGCCTTAACCAAAAAATGGTTAACTAGCTATTTACATTTACAGATGCACAGAGTTCGATTTTCTCCATAAATTATTTGTATTCATCTGATGACAACAGCAGTCCGCAAATTAAGCAGAGATGCACTAAAAATTAAGTTATTTCGAGGCTACATTGTAAAACTCATTGATATGGGAGTTTCAAAAATGTTTTACTTTATCCGTTTTTATCATGATCAAGTATTTAACGTAAGGTACAATAAAAACAAATCCATTATCTTTCTGTATATGGATTTAGTAATCTGTATCTCGTGTTGTGTAGGTACGATGGGGTCTCACTAAATGGCCTTAGAAAGACAACATTTCACGAAAAATGTTCTCAGTTAGTTTTGTGATTGCCTAATCCTGTATTGTTGGAGAGCGCATCAAAAATGGACAACAGGAAAGAGAAAATATATTATCTTTCTATATATGGATTTAGTAATCTGTATCTCGTGTTGTGTAGGTACGATGGGGTCACATTAAATAGCATTAGAAAGACAACATTTCACGAAAAATGTTCTCAGTTAGTTTTGTGATTGCTTAATCTTATATTGTTTGAGAGCGCATCAAAAATGGACAACAGGAAAGCGAAAATACATCTTAAATTTTAAACTTTTTCTTCGATATGGATGAAAATATAAGCCAGGAGACCGAAAATGTGAACAGTGTTTACAATCCTGATATTGTAATAGTCAATCATGTCTACTTTTGAATTCATTAATTTCGATAATTTCGCAGTCAAATATGCATCACGCTTCGGAAGGCTAATTGTTGAAAATATCGATAAAATAATGAAAATCACCAATCGATTGACCGGGATTCTAACGTTGCACAGAAAATCATTTGGAACTACTCGAACAAGGCTGGATGCAAAACGAACCTCAAAGTATTGCATTAACAAGAATTAACGCAAAAAAACCCTCATCAACCAGTACTGAATTGCAACTATAGACACCACGGTAGACTGGTGATAAATTTGGGGCACTTACAATAACCTCAAGTGAAAACTGTCGCATTCGTATGGCGGTGAGCACGCAGAAACGGTGACCAAACCAGGATTTACGTGTGTTTGGTGGCATTGGCAGCAAATCATCTACTCTCTTAAAGTCAAACTATTAATTTGGATCTCTACTCTCAATAATTGGGAACGCTCCTCTAAGAAAAAACTCTTAATTCGAAACTATACTCTCTCTCAATAATTGGTCCATCTGAAGGAAACAATCGCCCGGAAACGACCAGCTATTGACCAAAGCTAAGGAAGGAGAGGAATTGTAGTCCATTAACACAATGACCGACTACACACATCGATAATGACCCACCAGAAGTTCCAGGAGCTAGGTTGGGAGGTTTATATGCATCCACCTTTTAGCAAAGAATAGCCAGTAAATGGTTACTATCTGTTCATCCTATGGATAATCATTCTGCTGATGACAAATCTGCATCATAAGAAGCTTGCGAAAATAGACCGCCCCATTTGTTTGCCAATAGGGACGAGGATTTCCATGAGAGTGGCATAATGGAACTACCTCCAAAATGGTAACGAATTGTAGAACAAAACGGTGCAAATCTAACCTAAATCGGTTCATTTCATCTATGCTAAATAATGCCTTCAATATCAAGCAAAAGTACCTATAAAATGTTACATTTATACATTTTCTCAAATCTCAATTTAATTTAATGTGTTCTAAAATTAACACCATATCGGATGAAATGTGTTTGCCTGATATCTAATGATCCAATAAGAAGTATTCTTGCTTTATTATACCCACCTCATTGGACATAAGCCCATCTGAAGAGATGCCTTTCCGCAATATTTGTGTGCATGTATTAATAAAACTGTATGTAGTTGTTGTAATGTGATGTGGTAGTATAACAGTTGCTTAAATGACAAAACAAAAGTGTTGTTAGTTTGACACTAAAATGTCATAGTTAAAGATAATGATATGACATGTTCTTCTACTCATTGTTTTTTTGTCTTGTGTGTTATGTTTGTTATATTTTGATGTTATTTTTCCAAGTTTTTCTTTCTGTTGTTGTTTTTACGTAACAAAATGAAGAAGTCAACAAATTTCAAGATTACACGAAGTGATCGAAATGTATGTACATATCCAAGTATGTGTACATGAAAACACCATAAAACGACTGAAATCCTTATGAAATGATTTCATTAAAGTCAAAGTGTCAGATGTGATATTAAGATAGTTTTGAATTGCTTTACTAAAGGAGTTTTTAAGTGCCCAATGGTAATTTCTGAAGAAAAGGAGTTGGTGGTACTTAAGCCGTTAATTGAATTTGAAGTAACCAAGATTGCACTGTGTTGTAGAGAAAAATAGCTTAGATTCATTTGCATTTTCTAGTATTCTGGGGTTAAGAAAAAAGTGAGAATGATCTGGTAGTCTTTCGCATTCCTGAGCTGTAAGGGATTTTTAAGAATTTGTACTTAAGATAGATCCATTCATCCAAGGTACTAAAGAGCTGTCCAACATCTATGATTTCCAACAATATTTTGGTTCGAATTGTTTGGATCTATCAGGTAATTTGCCATCGTAATGATCAGACTTATTGCTTCAAAAATAAGCGTTTGCATCAGAAAATGCAGATGAGTGCCCTATTTGATTGTAAGTAATTGATGGTAAATACATCTTTTTTTTTTTAAATGAGGCTAATCTACATATATAAGTAATAAGTAGTTCTCACAGTAGTAGTTCTCACAACCGGTATGAAAGCCGATCCGTTCAATGAAGCCCACGGTATTTTCTGTTGCTGGGTATTAGTTATGTCACTAAAATTTAGGATGAGCTATGTCAAATTAGAACAATTGATCAACAAATAAAGAAATTTTGTTAATTGTTTGGAGTCAGAGTTATACTTGTACTATCGCTATGAAATTCAGTCAATAGTAGTAGTCTATCATTAAGACATAGGCGTAGCAAGACGGTGCTAGGTGGAGCTTTGTCCTCACAACATTTTTAACATCCCCCAGGGTTTTCATATTATGAATGACTTTAGCCCTCTACATAAAGAATTCACTGCTACGGTAATGCATTAAGTACAAGGAGCCAGAGTTGCCTGTAATGATTGTTGTTTTCAGTAAAGTTTTTTTTTTACGAAAAATAAAGCTTGATGGTCCTGAGATACAGACTACTTTTTTTAATTTAAATTTAAAAATAAAATCTAAAATCATCGCTCTTCTACGTTTTCTGTGGCTTTTCATTGGACTGCTTTAGACTTCTTTCTTTATGGTTGTTTGAATTCTCGAGTTTGTGGCCAAAGATCCTGAAAGAGTAATGACAGTCTATAAGCGCAAAATGTATACAACTCAGGCGTCTATCACTTTTTAAAAGTTTTTTCGATGTAATCAGAAACAATTTAAACAAACCCGATTTTTTGATTTACAAATAAAATTATGTCGTTAGGAAATTGGGAACTTTGGGTCCTTAATTTGCCTTGGCATATTTTCCATCAGCTTTCTTCACAAGGACTAAAATAGAAATTGGGAGAAGCGATTTATGTATCTTAATAGAAGTTGTCATATTCGTGTAGAAGTTGTGGGAGTTGTATAAGTTGCCTTATAAAAGTAGTCGTATTCTTGTAGAAGTTGCCATAAGACCCATACCTACCATGTCATTGAGATATCGTCGAATCACAATTAGAGAAGTTGCTGAGGATGTCGGCGTATCGGTTGCCTCATGCCAAGCAATCTATTCGGAAATTTTGGTCATGAAGCGTGTGGCAGCGAAGTTCGTTCCAAAATTGCTGAATTTTGACCAAAAATAACATCGCATGAGCATCGCTGAGGAATTGTTGAATGACGTCAACGATTCAGATTTGCTAAAAGGGGTCATAACTGCTGACGAAACATGGGTATATGGTTATGACATCGAAATCGAAGCCCAATCGTCCCAATGGAAAAGTCCAGGAGAGCCAAGCCCAAAAAAAAAAAAAGCACGCCAAGTTCGATCATATGTCAAGGGTTTGCTCAGTGTTTTCTTCGATTACCATGGCGTAGTGCATCAGGAGTTCTTAAGACAAAGTCGTACGGTAAATAAGGAGTATTACCTTGAAGTTATGAGTCATTTACGTGAAGCAATAAGGAAAAAACTCCCGAAATTGTGGGAACAATTTTTTGCATCATGATAATGCACCTGCTCACTCATCTTTGCTTGTGAGAGATCATTTGTCCAACAACAGCACCGCTATCATGCCTCTGCCTCCGTTTTTACCAGATTTGACCCCTGCGACTTTTTGCTGTTTTCAAGATTGAAGAGGCCCATGAAAGGACAGCGTTTTCGGCGATTTAGGAGATAAAAACCGAATCGCTGAGAGAGCTTAGGAACGTACGAAAAAGTTCATGTCTGAACTGTTTCGAGGATTAGAAAATTGCTGGCACAAGTGTATTATATCTGACGATAACTACTTTGAAAGAGATAAAATAGAAATTGGATAAATAAATATTTCTTTAAAAAATTAAAATTCACCTTTTTTAACACACCGCTTAAGTGCAGCTCGTAAATAAACTCAATATACCCACTTATAAGCATATTTTTTAATATCTCGATATCTTTTAAAACAGAAGCAGATTTAGGTGCATTTTAAGCGTCTCGAAGATTTAATAATTTATTACTACTTCAATAGTCTACTCTAACCGTTTCATAGTAATTTAATTAAAACCACACCCTTCCAAAGTTAAGAACAAATCCTTTATGTTATTTGAATTTGATATATTTTTCATGTCTAATTTAATTTAATGTACTATTCTAATCCATTTTTTAATGCAACTATGCAAGAATGTATTACCAAAGGTTTCCCTAGTTGGAGATATCTATGCAGTTTGTTCACCAGTCAACTAATTTAGTTATTTTTTGTCCATTTTGCAAATGTATAACACAACGACTTTGCGCTTAACTTTTTTTCTATTTCTTTTTTTTTTTTTTGCACAACACCACATTGAAGACAGTAAAAAATGTTAAACTGTAGTTAAATGTCAATTAAGTTTAACTTTGAAACTTTTCAAGCAATACAACATAACAACGTAAATACCTTTGACTTTTTCAAAGACTTTTGCTTCAGCTCAACTCAGCTCAGCTCAAAGTGTTATTGTTATTTTTACTCTATATTGCATGTTGCTGCTAATTACTGTGGAAAACTATTTTGTTCTTCGCCAGCAGTTGTTTTTCTCTCTCCACTTTTTCAACTGCCAGCGGCTGCAACTTATGTTGGTTTGTAACACAAAGTCGGGAAGTGGGGTGTCGGAGATCAAACCCATAAAACATCGACTTAAAACTTAAGAGAGAGCGAAAAAAAAAAATAGTTAACGAAATAAAACAAACCAACGACAAATAATTTAGCAAGAGGAGATGTGAAAAAGCAGCCAGTTGAAATAGTGGAAACAGCATGCTGAGATAGTTACGATAAGGGGTTTTTTTTATTTCAACGGGAGTGAGAAAAATTAACTTAAATTATTTGGTGACAGTGGGAACAATAAAATGAAGCATACCAACTCTATAGAAAAGGTCTATTCAGGGAAAGATAGGGTATAATTAATTCTTAATAAGTGTTATGTTTCTTTCGTATAACTACTGTTTAATAAAACAATTAGGTTTCATTTGACAAAGGTAAGAAAATTTCAATTTTCTAAATATAAACTGAAAATGTGACCAAAGTGATATTTTCAAAATTACAAATGTGAAACAAAGTATGGCGAAAACCCTGTAATCGATAGATTAATTTAATTCAGTCTTTCTTACATCATTATAGTTGAGCCACATTAAATTCTTCCATATATGCTCTTGTACATTCTGTGAAAGAAGGGAATTGCCAATATGACACAAAATATTTTTTATTCATCCAAGTTTGCTGTATCGCCGGCCAAAGTAATGCACTTACGCAAATGAATAATCCAATCATCAAAACATTTTTTAACGAGTTTTGTGGAAAAGGCTTAAGATCTCTTCTATGCCTTCTACCGACTGAAAACGGGTGCCTCGAATACTTCGTATTGGTATTTGTTCGATAATAATTGTTCAATCAATGGTCAGAAATTCGTTCACAACGATAATCTTGCAACATGGTGAGTTATCATGTTGAAAAATCCTTAAGTTTTATACCTACAATACTGGCCTTTCTCAACAAAGTTGCTCTTTCAAATGCCGCTTGATGGTCTGGTAATATTCTTTATTTAACGCCTGACCTTCTGGCAGAAAACAGCCAACATTATCTTGATCTGTGATCGCCATGATATAGTTTTTCCAGTTTCGGTTCAGCTTTTAGGCGCCATTTCGCAGTTTGTTGTCTGTTTCGCATGTCAAACTCGTAAATCCGTGACTCGTCATCAGTTACAATGCTTTCTATGAATTTGGGATTGAATTTGAATTTCCTTCTTTTGAAGAAAATTGAGGTCTCATAACTAGTCGAACAGCAACGTATTTCAAACCCAAATAATTATATCTGTGGTCACAACCCATAAGAGCCTAAGTCTATTTTTCAATATTTTTAGTACAGGAGTTAAAAGTTTTGAATCTTCACTGAAAATCAGGATAAAGTGTTTTTTGGAAAACTTTGCTACAGATTTTAAGGAAACGAATTTCTTTACTTAGTTGTTAACAAAAAATAGTTGTTTATTCTCGCAGTCAAAAGATATTATCGAAAAAGACACTTAGGCTCTTACGAATTGTTGAACGAAAGAAAGTCAAAAAGTTCAAGTTGAATTAGGCTATTATTCCAGATTAAATAAAAAACTTTAAGTGCGCCTAAATTGACATAAATTATTATTCTATGTCAAAATATTTCAGATTCGATCTCTCATGTTAAGTTAGGTTGTTATTCCTATATAAGAATTCATAAAGTTTAAACTTAAGTTGATTTAGGCAATGATGAAAAAATAATGTTTATATTTGTTGTAATCCTAAATTGACTTAGGCAGTTATGCCAAAACAGTCATTTAGAAAAATAACTTAAGGTATTAGGTTTTTTAGGATTAATTGCCTTCCTAGAAGAGATACAAACATGAAAAATTTAGAGCAAATAAATTTAGATACGCTGAATACGATGGTGCTAATAACTCAATTGTGTCCCAACTCGAGTTAGGCTGTTACGGATTGTGACCACAGATATAAAAAAGTGTAGGCGTTAATCCATCCGACATAAAACATTCAGGGGTTTTAACCCTTAAACTTAAAAGCCGATCTTCATTCACCATGTCCTACACATTATCCATGTTAACTTCAGTTGAAGACGCTGATGACCGGTCAGAGAGAGAGAGACATATCTTCCGCAACACCTCAACCTATTTTGAATGTTTCTGATGTTTTTCGATTCACCATAAGCATTCTATAACATTCAGCTATTCGAGCACATCAAGAACTAGTTTATTATAATGCTGTTTACGAGTTTGGGCTGTTTAAAGTCTGTCTGTAATATCCAGGTAACAACCAATACAATCAGTACTGAATTCTCTTCTGACTTATTCACATAAACACATATCAGACAAACATCTTGCAGGTTGTTCCTCAGCTATCTGGGGCTGTTAATAGCTTTGACCATTGTGCGAGAGTCGTAGAGCAGGCCATTTCAATAAATGTGATTTTTTACTTCATACAGATACGCTGGTACAATATTGCCAATATATTTGAAATGTGATACCTGTTTGTTTTCCATAATGAAGTACATTGTCTTAAGAAATGTGTATATTTTTCCTTTTAATTTTGCTCCGTGGAAAAAGATAAAAACCCGGTTTACTATGTTTTTTTATGTTGGACGAGTCACCGAAAGCCGCAGAAAAAGGTCGCGTATTTGGACACTAGTTTTGACCAAATGTGTGTCATAGCATTTTAAATCGATTAAGCGATTTTTGTTTGTCTGGCAGGCTAACTGGCCGAAAACTTGGTCAGTCTAATATTTAGCGAAGGATTTTGGAGCTATATCGATATATTTTCCGTACAACTATATCGTTAACCGCAGCAAGCTACATTTTTCTCCAATATGCTCATTAAAATTTCAAAAGATCACCTGATTGACCATGCCATTTCTGGTACCTCTCGTTTACGTTACCGTATTTAACCCACGTATAACCATGTTCATACATTTCATTGGATTACTCTAAACTCAGTTCAACTTAACACATACGAGGTGTGTTCAAAAAATTCGACTTTCGATTATTATTTTTTTTTTTTTTGTGTTTGTACACTCGTCTCGAAGACATGTTGACGGTTTTATCCATATAGCATATTTAGTTTGTTTGTGAGAGGCATAAATAAGACAAGTTTTTTGCATGATCGGCGATTTTCTGCTATCGATACAAATGGATCAATGAAGAACAGAAGAACAATCCTGGGAACAGGAAAAAGTTCTAAGCAAAACTAAGCAAGACAAAAAATAATTTTTTTTTTTAAATTTAGATCATATTCTATAAGAACATGGCGGTTTTCCAATATGTTTTTGGTGCACCACACACGCTATTGCATCACTGTGAAAATATATGCAAATCAGTTCACCGAACTGAAATTTCTGTACTGTATTTTGCTTCGCTTTTTACACCAAATTATTGTCATCAAAACTGTGTAGTTGTGGAGGCGCTGCTTTTCCAAAGTATGAGCATTAGTAATTGATATCACTGCCACTGCAGTCATAAGTTTGTATCCGAACACAAAAAAAATGTACTAGCACTTTTTCATAAAATGTACTTCCGCTCATATGGTCGCCCTTGTCCCACTGTTCATCTCAATCTATTTTTTCTCACTCGCCTAATTTACCATCATGTCTCAAACTGAACATTTTGGCGTGTTCGCTGTTGTGTTTTTTTCTCCACAATTTTTGGTGTTGCATTTATTTAGCTACTTTTGGTTAGAGTAGCGCTATTTAGGTTAAAATTAGTTAAAATAGTTGTAGGTACAAATTTTAATTAAATGGTATTTTAGACAAAACGAAAACCTCAAGAATAACGTAAAAAAAACCATAGCGGGCTAGATGTACATGTGGGGAAAAAATTTACCCAGAAAAGTAATATGATATACGATGGCGGTCCTAAAACCAGCCGGCCAGTAGTTTGAGTAAAGTTGTTTTGTTGAAAAGTTGCAACCTCATAAAACATGTTTTAAGTTTCAAGGCTTTGCTTTGCTTAGTATTTTTATTTAAACCATCAAAAATAAGCGATCTTAGTGAAAAAATTGATCACCATTTTGTAATTCAATATTACAATTTGAAAGGTCTCAGTCCTATCAATATTAAAGCCAAGCTAGATTCTGCTACAAGGGAATTCTGCTCCTTTGTTTACGACTGTGAAATATTGGGTAGCAGAATTTAAACGAGGCCATACCAGCTGTCAGAGGGAACCCAATAGTGGTCGACCAATTGAGGCATCTACGCCAGACACGGTTAAGAAAATCCATAAAATGATATTGGGTCGGCTGAAGGTGCATGAACAAGCTGAAATGATGGGCATTTCAAAAAGTGCTGTAAATCATACATTGACCGAAGATTTGAAGATAACAAAGCTGCGCGCAAGATGGTACGACTACGGTACCGCGCTTGCTTTCAATAGAGCAAAAACCGTCGTGAAGATGTATCAGTAGAGAGACAAAGGAACAGTCAGAGCAGTGGACTGGAATGGCAAAGTCGTGTCCAAAAAAAACGAAGGCGGCTTCATCTGCAGGCAAGGTCAAGGCGTCTGTTTTTTGGGATGCGCATGGGATTATTTTTATTGATTATCTTCATAAAGGAAAACCCATCAACAGCAAATATGCTAATTTCGCTAATTTATTGCAGCGTTTAAGTGATGAAATTTTGGAAAAAAGGGTTGTCACGACAATGCTAAAGTTCACACATCCATTATTGCGATGGGCAAAATTAATTAATTAAAATTCGAATTGCTTCATCAGACATGAAAAAGTGGCTTGGTGGTAAAAGATTTGCCAATAATGAGTAGCTTAATGAGTTGGACAGTTCTTACTGTAAACAAGATATAGAAGCTCTTGCATATCACTGGAAATAATGTATCGAGCTAAAACGAGATTATGTTGAAGAATAAAGAATTGTTCCCAATTTTTTGTGTCTTCTTTGTTAGGTCGGCTAGTTTTGTGGCCGCCTTCGTAGAATTGTGTGCTCGACAGTTGGAGAATACAAGATGCGTGTTGTAGTTGACATTTCGACTTAAAGGGAAAATACTCGTGTACGGCAAAAGTTTGCAACAAAACAAAGTGGAAAATTTTACACACGAATGCGCACAGTGTCATGTCCAATATATTCAGTGTGAACGTTATTGTTACAATAAATGGAATGAAATGTACCGAATGCACAGGGTAGGTAATACAGGGATCTCAAAAAACCCCCTAAGTCTAAAGCTTAGCTATTGCATTAAACCTGACATTACTAACGAATAAACGAGAATGTTGATCCAAGCGACTTACAATAAGTTGTTGAATTATATTATACATATTACTTTATAAACTTTAATAATATAAATGTTAAATTGGAAGTTTTTTGTTTAATAGAGAACTGTTATTTAAAATAAGTTCTTATTATTCCAAAGCATTTTCAGTTATTCTACGCTGATCACACTTAAGTCCTTATTTAATTATAATGTTTATTCATAATTTACTAGAAAGTCTTCCAGTTCTGTAAGCATTTTACCTTTAAGGCTGATTTGAATTTGCATAGCGATGTTTCACGTTGGTATCATTTCCTTTTCAGAAGGCGTTCAGTAGATATGTACTATACTACCTATATATATGTACTAGTAGTTAAGGCTGAGGCCGACTTCTTTAATGTTATTTTATCTGAAACTTATATGAACATTTTGGATTGCGGTGCTTTGTGTGTTGGTCGAAGTACCGACTCATAGTCAAATAAATGGGAGAATCAAAAACAAATTCTTTTTTTTCATAAAACATCAAATAATATTATTTTTCTAAATATAATTTTTGTTTCATAATATTTTTTCACAACACTAGCCAACTAGGTTTTCGACTGGAGCAACCAAATATATTTCGTAGGGTAAATTGGAAGGCTGAATTCGAATCTGAAATTGGTTTTACTCTATCATCGAGATACAAAAGAAAATTTTTTTATTCGTTTGCTACATAAAAAATCATTAGTTTATTTAAAATCAATAAATTTTCAAAAGTGAATGGCGTTATTTGAACGTCGTTTGTATTCTGTTGCTTCTATTTCACGTATTAGAGTCCAGCAATAGGGCTCCCAGCATGCTTTTGTCTCAAAATCCTTGATAATTTCTTCTAATTTTTATTAAATCTTGGTGATCATGTTCCCCTCTTCCGTCGCTCACCGCACCAAGCTTTTATGAAAAAAAAATCTAAACGTGAATGAAGAAAATACATTTTGAGTGACATTCGTGCACCTAATTCGTGATAATGTTTCAATAATTTAACAACAATTTGTCTATAGATTTCACTCTTATTGTTTCCAAGAAAACTGTTCATGATTGCTCTTAAAAGATTTCGAGGCAGCACATTTTTTCTTCAATAAACATTGTGAAAAATTGTCATCATTTAAAGCATCCTGATCTAAGATCCCTTTTTGATTTTATCATATGCAATTTTAGGAAAACTTGCTAACAAATATTTAAATGCTGCTTTATCTATGTCCAGAGCCTTGACAAAGTTCTTGAAAAGATCCAATTTTATGTGCAGCGGCGGATAAATATGCATATTTTCATGATTCTGATGTTGCATATCCTTTTTTACACCACACAAAGCAAAAATATGTTGAATCGATCTCCCTGACATGCTTAAACGCTACTATTATGACAATTTAGAATGAATGGTGGCTTCTGTCAAATTAAGAATTGTGAAATAGTCGTGTCAATATTGGCTGTTTTACAGTATTGTCAGCATGCGATAAAAAATGAACAAGACTTGATAGTCCAATTTCTATGCCCGATTCGAATTAAGCGCACTCAAATTAGATAAAACAAAATGCTTCGTTTCTGTAGTCAATTTTTTTTCCAAATTTGTACACCAGTGTAATCATTACCATAATGAACGTTCATGAAATGGTGTGGATCCTTCCGATATCTACGAATAAGTAATAAAATTGCTGAAAAATTTGGAAATTCGTTTTAGTTCATGTAAGAACAAGTTTCTTTCCACTGGACAGGTTCTGTGCAGTCGTAACATCAGCGAGATTAATATTGAGAACGATGTGTCGTTTCGTCCCCGTCCTCAATAAGGACAACACTTTACAGAGATGTGTAAATTGAGCTGAACTGAGTTTCTGTAATAATCAACTACATGCCCATATGGATACAGTTAGTGAATAAATCTTAAAATTTTGAAAAGATCATAAAATATTCCCAATTTTTTGTAGACGAGCTCACTCTTTGCACGAAAATATCTTTTCAACTGAGCCGATTTTGCGCAATTTCGTACAGCCATCCTGAGACTATAAAATATAAATTTGGATACAAAATTTTAGCCTTCTGGTTCATGCAAATGCGGACTCTAATGCACATTTAATGATTTTTATTACGCATGGGTCAATAAATTCCGGAACTGAGAGACAATTTTATTTTTTCCCAGAATTCGACTTCATTCAACAGTGATAAAATCAATCCTGTCTCTTTGTTAAAGGTGTAAGTTGTAAATCTGTAAATCTGAAGGTTTCAGTTGAAACTAAGGTTTCAGAAAAAAAAAATTGAGGATTTGGTGAAGAGCTTAGGTTCATTTCGTACAGAAGGAGGTGAAAAACCAGGCGATTGGTTAACTTATTTATTATTTCATTATTATTTTTGTTATTGGTATGTTGAGGTCGGCTGGGAAGTGGTGCGGTTGGCGGCTGGCGGAAAAGGAGAGTGAGTTTATCGTTAGTTTCAACCATGGGAGTGTCAAAATAAAGCTGTTTATAATTACATGTTTGGCTTTACATTAACAAATAAATAGTTAACTTTAACAATTTATAATAAATGCTTTCAAATTGTTTGATACAAAGCAATGAAATGTAATACAGTGTAATTCGATTCAATTTAATTCGAGGTAATTCAATCTAACTCTTTAAAATTAATTTTAATTTATCTAGTTCTTATAAATTTAAGTTTTAATTCATGAATACGATTAACTATGTTCAACAAAAGGACTTGCCAATATTCTCGAAATACACTCGAATTTCCGCATTGGCTTTAGTATTTGCTCTAATCTTTTTCTTCTTTTTCTGGAAGCTTCTTTTCGACGTTTGCAAACGTATTAATTGCGCTGTAGGCCAGATCTGCAGTACGAAATGCTTGAGTTAGTAATTCGTGTTTCAGTTGATGCAGTTTTGTCATTATAATCATCTACTTGTGAGGTGTACAAGTATTGTTTTTATGGACAAACGTTTTGTTCTTCGCCATTTCAAAAGGGGTTTCTTGTGATTCTGCTCTTCAAATGGTTCGAAAGAATCAAATAATATTTTCTATTTATTATTATTCTATTTTTCACGTGGTCTGTAAATCGATTAATAGTTTACTACGTGGATCACAAAATAAGGACATCAAATTTCTATCGGATGAATGTAGTTTTGTGGTTGTTTTCAATGCCTTTCACCACTTCCTTTCAATACTAAATCACCAGGCGATTCCACTCAGGATTGCAGTGGTGGGTCTATCCTTTCTTTATTGTCTCATACTGCATGGGAAAAATCTTTCAAGTTATTTTCTGTTAGCAATCGCGGCACCCAGTAGGAAAGTACTTTTAACATGCAGAAATTTTCATGCAAAATGGTGAATAAGTCACCTTGTTATAATTTCGAAATGTTAGCTACCTCTCACAACTTTAATTTTCGTTTATTGAAAACAATTTTTAAGGGTTTTTTATGGTTTCTGGTGCAATTACCTTTTTGCAAAAGCAATGAACTTATTATTATTGATATCCGTACGATCTTATTTATACAAATGGTGGTTTTCGACTGAGAAGAATCGACGTAACTCTTTTCAAACTATTTCGGAGTTTGAACGGTATTTTTCCTCGTATAATGTATAATCAATATACAAAATTAGCTTTCACACCATTGTATTGTTTTACATAAATGATCTAAATAATATCGGAAGTTGCCACTTTCTAATAAGAACATATATTACAGAAAAAAAAAGAATATAAAATTCGTTATTCTGCAAAAAATGTGATTAGAAAGCGCGCATGCGCAGCAATTTTATTTATAATTTTTCAAGTTATAAATTCAATCCATTTCTAGTGTAACTTCAAATATATGCCCTTCTTTCATAATATTACAATAACTCAATCCCTTAATAAACATTCATAGAGATAAGAAACTTCCACTTAAAATTCCATTTCGAAAAAACGCACTTTATCAATTCCTATCTTTTTCCTATTTCTAAAGGCACATCAATCAACTCACTTATGCACTCGATAGAAATCGATAGCACACCTGAAAATGTGTCTTAATTTAACTGGATGATTAATATTTTTTACTCATACTCAGACATGATTTAGCATAAAATGTTTTTGGGATAATAGAATATTGTAGAAAAACTTTCAATTTTCACCGAGAAGACAGTAATTTTCTTATCTCAAAGAAAGACACGACAATTGATTAACGTTTCGGGAAAGTATTTCTTTGTGAACGAAAACCGAAAATGAAATGTGGGGAGACACCGTCCAAATATGCATTTGTTCATAAAAAAAATTAATAAAGCTATGGCCATAGAAGAGGTGTTATAAATGCGGGTTAACACATGATAAGAGGCAATGAAATATTTTACATTTCGTTAATGGATGCCATACGCGGCTGTATCTTAAAAGTGAAAATATTTATATCGACCAAATAAAATATGGTAATTTTAATCACTTAAGAGCAATAGAAAAAATTAAACAATTCAACACTAACGAAAAATATTTTGTATCTGAAAAAACAGGGCACAGTGGTTAGAAAATGCCGTATGGCCGTATGAAGAGAAATTAAGATGTTTAGTTCGAAATATGTTTACAATTAAAATCTCATCTACAATTAAAACTAATACCCAAATTCAAGCTTATCTGTCGAAACTGTATTCTAAACACTGCAGAAGTTATACAGTTTATTAGACGATGAAGAAGTTGATCAAATTAGCATTGCGATAATTGTTTCGAAACATTGCTAGCAAATAGTGAAATTTACTTTAATTGTTGCAAAAATTGTGGTGAAGTCAACAGAAATTTTATGAACTTGTATCTATTTAGTACACATACATTGCTTACTTATCGAGAAATAATTTGATTCGATTTCTAGAACAGTGCGGGAAACAAGTATCACACAAGGTACAGAACCTCTGTGGCAATAATTTTGAGATCTGCCATTTGATGCGTCAACCTTGGATTATACTATTCACTTTACGAATTCACCGTAGCCTCATTTGTATCTTCAGTCGAAGGTGTTTTGCGACATTATTGTAAATAGTCATCAACGTAAAACTAACCAATATTGGATCTCTGAAATCTTTTTGAGTTTTCGCAAAGAATGGAGTATACTCTCCAGACATTATTTAGCTTCATTTAAGTAAAGGGTGTGCCAACAAGAACGCGAGATTTAAATTTGGCGCCATTCGAAGTGTCATTGTTGGACATTTGAACAATTATTATTGTTTGCTAGTAGAAGGTACGAGGTTAGTAAAATTGGAGCGCCACAAGAATGAACTACGCATTCTCATTGTGAAATTGTTTAACCAAAATGGTGAAAGTTTGAAAGTTTTGCGATCAATTTGGGGTCACAATAGAGATTAATGGATAAATTTGCCAAAACTGGGTCTGTTAGAGATATAAAGACAACAACGCGCCTTCGACCAGGACGATCGACCGAAAATGTCGGAACTGTACGTGATGATGTCGCTCAAACTCCATCCACCTCAGTTCGGCACCGAGCTTGGCAAATTACATATCTTGATTGAGATTTGTGATGGTTAGATAATTTATTTTCAACGGCGGGATTGTCAAGTCATTATCAACTATTGAGCGTATATCAAATTCCGAAAGTGTTTCAGAAGGCCTACAACGACGTACATCAGGTGCTATTTGGATTATTTCATCCACCGCAATATGTTGGCGGTAGCAGGGTCTTAGACATTTCCCTTTCTAAGGTGATTTAATTGCGACAAGTTTCGTTTTCATGTACAATTTAAAAAAGATACTCTTAGTTAATTTTACTAACATATACTAGTATATGACCAATTATCTGTATCTGAGAGGGGATTTCTGTGCAACGGTTTTCGGGTTAGCCTTAAAATGTTTTTCTCAAAAATGATAACTCTTCATTAAATTATGATCACATAATTGGATTGTCCTTTAAAATGTTATAGCAAAATACAGGGTGGCGCAATAGAACGTGCATATTGCATCATCTTTTTTTGCGGGGTAGAAAAGGCGCGGGCGGGGGGCGCCTACATCGTTGGGTTGGCGGGCCCATGGAGTTTAAGTCGCTATGAATCACTTCGACGGGAAGCGTCGCGCATTTTGCGTGCGCGCATTTTACGAGAACTCTCGTTCATATATTGCTACTAGGCGACTATATTCTGCTGAATATGGACTACGGCGAATTAGTGAAGCTCCGAGTGTTAATTTAAATAAAATATGGGTAAAGCGTTTTGAAGAGACGGGTTCAACATTTAAACCACAAGTAAATGGTTGCCCAAGAATATCTAGGACCGAAAACAATGTTGAGAGAGTTATGGAGTCAGTACGAGGAAATCCACAAATGTCGACTCGCAAGAGATCGTCTGTCTTACAATTATCGCGACAAAGTTTGCAACGAATTTTAACATTGGATCTTAAACTGCATCCATATAAGCTGTAATTAACACAATAATTGTAAGGGTCTGACTTCATAGCAAGGCTCGCATTTGCTAATGAAATGTTTAATCGATTTTCCAATTTTGACAATTTCCTTTTCTCTGACGAGGCTCATTTCCTTATGAATGGGTTCGTAAACCGTCAAAATTGTCGTTACTGGAACAGTGAAAATCCCAAAATTAAACACCAGAAACCATTGCATAGTCCTAAAGTGACAGTATGAGCAGCAATCTCTGGCAGAGGAATAATTGGTCCTTTTTTCTTCGAAAATGCTTGGGGACAAAACGTCACGGTTAATACGGAACGCTATGTTGAGATGTTGGACGGATTTTTGGCTCCAGAAATTTAAAGTTCAAGAATAGTGAATTCCAGAACTTGGTTCCAATAAGATGGAGCTACCTGTGACACATCAAATAACTCCATGGCGGTGGTGAAGCAGATGTTCCCTGGCGGACTGATTTCGAAAAGAGGTGATATCCCATGGCTCCAACGTAGTCCAGACTTGACGCCTCTTGACTTTTTTTTGTGGGGATACCTCAAACACAAAGTCTACAGTAATAATCCATGAAACATCGTTCAGCTCAAGGAGAATATCCGTGGTGAAATGGCAGCCATTACACCAGTATTACTGAAGAAAGTTTTCAATAATTTTCGTTTCCGGTTAGAGGAGTGCCGTCGTAGAGAGGGTCACCATTTAGATGATGTTATTTTTAAAAATAAACTCCATTTATTACTCTACAATGCCTTAGATTTATTTTAACCATACCTTTTGTATTTATTTTTTAATCTATTTTTTAAATATGCACGTTCTATTGCGCCACCCTGTATTAAAATTTTTATTTCGCAACTTGAAAACCATTTGTTTATTAGTAATTTCTGTACTATATTTGTTGTGCAAGCCTCATTTTTAAACGCACTCCACATGTATCGTTAAATTGTTATAAAAAAAAACCTTTTGGAAGCATTTTTCATTTAAAATTTATTGCAGATTGGTTTTGGAAAAAAAGAATTTTACAAGCACATTTCCACGATTTGTTGAAAAGAAACTCCAATTTTCCGCCGTTGCCTCAGACTTTAAAAATTATGAGTTAGGACTTCTCTATATTAAGATAACGATGTAGAACTTCTCAAACATGTTCTCATATAGGTTTCAGATAGTGAATTCTTTAGGCATTTTCAATTTTACGTCTGCAAAAGACTCACCAGGCCTTCTCCATAAAATACCTCGAAGCCAATGTGCCGTAGTGAAAATATCAACGCACAAAAATACAGAAAATATATTAATAAAGCTATAAAAGAACTTAAAAATCCATTAAGTGGCAATAAACTTGAACTCATGCAAGCGCGGACACATACGAGTACACACGCACAAATTCTCATTCACATAAATGGACTTTAAATAATTTATCCATAAAACATTTTAAACAACTTGTTGTCATTGATAGTATTTTCAATTTCTCAATAGTTTTATAAAATGGTTTTCCATGCCCCACTATCGTCATAACATCCCCTACAACGCAAAAATTTCGATATACTCGTATTTTGTTGCATTCCGTATTCACCATAACGTAAATTTCAATACAGTTTAACGTCTGTTTTGTGTATCGTTTAAAAATATTGATTTTATGCAAAAACACTTTTTCGTATTTCGCATTTCTACTGCTGTTGCGGTTGCCGTTGCTGCTGAATGCTACTACTGCTGATGATGATGATTATATGTCCCAATAGCCTAGGCCACAACTACCAATTCATACCAAGCCCCATTGTACCGTACACTGGCCGAGTGGAACAGAGACAGATAGTATACTTTCCTTTCCCCACAACATTATTCTCAAAATTCTGGGTCATTGGGTATGTGTGAGTAGGAGTATGTAATGATTGTAGACCGTCTTCTAGTGCACTCATTGTTCACAAGCATTGTGCAAGTGTACGTGTAGTTGTGAAAGGGTATACATATGTATAGTAAACGGCAATACTAAAGTTATTGTTATTGTCGTCAACTATATACTCTTATAGTACATACGATATAAAACATTGACATACACACACAAACACATCAAAACTCATAATATACAGTGACGGCTTGATTGTTGCAGGCTTCGAGGAGTCAATTACATCTTTTCGATGTTTTCATGAGTGGGAAGCACATCTTAATGCCTTTTTCAAGGTTTTACATTTACTACTTCTACTTCAAATATCTATGATAGATTTTCATGAATATTTGCAAGCACAGATGAATACAAGCCTGATGCATGGACAATCATTGCAGGGAAACACTTTTGGCCCTCTATTGCAAATAATTTAACTCTTCATTTGCAGTATTCTAACATTCTTTCCTATGTAGGGGGCATTCATTTCTATGCTGCTTTTCCTGATCCTGATGATGCTTTCTTGCTACAAGGAGACATCAATATTTATTTACTTTAATAACGAGTTGGTATATCCATTCTTATCTATTATACGCTGCACATAGAAAATAATCCAAGGCCCTTCGGTCTTCGGCCACATCAAGTTTTAACAGTATTTATTAAAGTTTAGTCCATGCAAAAGAGTTTTGGTCGCCCTCTTCTGTGCCAGTCATCGAGTTCATTTTCGATAACTTTTTATGACCTAATCGATGCAATTGCTGTACATTGATGCTCCTCTACTCTGCGTTAACGATAATGGGTCCATATATTTTCCAAGTCATTTTTCTCTCTAATGACTCTCAGAATTATTTCATCCGACTATGTCAGGACCCAGGATTCTTCCCTGTACAGCAAGATAGGTAAAACTAATGTCTGGAACAATTGGGTTTTCGTTGACCGAAGGGAAGTTTTGTCATCAAATCGTTTGTCTAGCCCATGGAAACACTTTAATTTTCAAAGAGGTATCATTAGTTATTTCCGCGGAGGAATTGAGATACATGAATTCATCCAGCACTCCAAAGTTATAGTTTTCACCGTTCACTCAGAATCACAAATGAGCAGACTGTTCATTCGTCGAAACAAATAAATTGGGGTTGTCCTCTCTTAGCACCAGATCAATTGTTGATGATACATTTCCTATGTTTGAGGAGACTGTAGTAGTATCACGTAGTTTTTTGACACTAATCGCCTATCGTGCAATATAATCGGTGTACGCAATTAGTGTATGGCTTTTGTTAAAGATGGTGCGCAGTTCTGTTATCTTTGCCTTTTCTCAGTGTTACTTCCAACCATATGCGGAAGAGACCGCACGATACGCTGTAACCCCATCTAAATTCCCGTTTGCCATAAAGTGGCTAACTAATAAAGGGTGTCCCAACAAGGACGCAAGATGATGCAGCAATTGAATTGTTTCTCTCGCTGTATGACATGTGGCGCCGTCTTGTTGAAACCACATGCCCTTCACATGCACGAAAAAACTGGTTATCATTTCACGATACCGAACACCATTGACTGTTTACGCTTGACATGCCTCATTCATAAAAAAATGGTCCCATGATTCCTCCAGCCCAAAATCTACACCACACAGTGACACGTTGAGGATGCATTTGTTTCTCGTGAATCACTTAAGGATTTTCCTCACCTCAAATACGACAATTCTGCCTATTGACGAAGCCATCAACATGAAAATGGACCTCGTCACTGGAGGTGATTTCATCGGCAAAATCAGCATTTTCATGTGATCTCTCCAATACCCAATTAACGAACTCCCTTCACTATCCATGGTCAGCTGGCTTCAGTTCCTGAGTCATTTGAATTTTGTATGGATGAAGAAGCAAATCTTTCGTCAAAATTTTGCTGCATAGCGGAGGATGGATGAGCGACATCATCACGTACAGCTGCGACATTTTCGGTCGATTGACCTGGTCGAAGGCGCGTTGTTGTCTTTACATCACTAACAGACCCAATTTTTGCAAATTTATCCATTCATCTCTTTACAGTTGACTCTTTTGGACCATTATTGTGACCACAAATTGATCGCAATTTGCGAACTGTAGCCGCAAAACTTTTACCATTATGGTAAAACAATTTCACAATGACAATGCGTTGTTTGTTCGTGTAGCGCTCCATTTTTACTAACCTCGTACCTCTACTAGCAAACAATAACAATTGTTCAAATGTCACACAATGACACTTCGAATGGCGCCAAATTTAAATCTTGCGTTCTTGTTGGGACACCTTTCACTATTTACTTATTTTTACTAAAGACTTCGTATCAGTCAGTATCATATTAGGAGGTCGTAAAAGCCTTGTAGGAATGACAACCTCAGCTATTGCTAATGTCAAATCGTTGTTCTTGTTTCCGAAACTTGTTGTGGTTTGGATATCTATACGGTTGATGATTTACCAGGCATAAGGCGCTCTGACGAGGCCCTATCAGGTCAGCCAGAACACATTTTAGACTTTCGGCAAAAACCTATTAGCGATTATTAGAAACTGATACCGCTACAATTATTATATACAGTAGGATGTATTACACTTATGTATATTCCAATCATCATTGAGCCAAATCGTGTTAAGGAACTTATGCACGCGGATTATCAGCTCACCGTCACTTGTCGTAAAAAACTTTGTCGGTCAATAGCAATGCTGTTATTCGGACCTTAAATTGGCCCTTTGCTGAGCAGTCAGCGTCATTGTATGTAGTTGACATGATTTATTCGGTTGTGCTGCCATCTCAAAATAGTGACTTATAGATATGTTCTCTCTGTAGCTGCAGAAGAAGGTAGAATGCATCAACAGCTTGTTTAATGGGAAGAGCATAATCACGCACTATTAACTATTTCGAATCGTTTGCATATTTCATTAAGTAGGCGTTTTATGTTATTAAAATTATGCTCTGCAATTAAAATCATTTATAACAATGGGTGAATTTAGGGGATTTATTGGACCCTAGGTCAAAGTCTTATTTATACACTGATTACGCTATACTGTTTTAAAAGCTATCAATATAAGTAGTATGGAATTCGCTGTTCTTTACACACTTTAACTCCAATTTTATTATAGTTTGAAGATTGAAACTTGTTTGTACCGCTATAAATTGGAACGCATAAACAATTACTGTTGTATTGAACAACTAAAAGTGGATTAAGCTTGAAGGCAATAGTTTCAAATGCTCTTACGAATTGGAATCGTCGCCGCATCATTCTAGAATACAGCTAATAGATTACAACTTTAAAATCGGTTAAACACTGGAAATAAAAATACTGTTAAAACAAAGTACCTTTCCATGAGAAAAAGATTTTAGCTGTTATTACTCGTATTTGTTTCTATACACATAAATCTAAAAAGAAATACATACATTTTGTTGCTGTCTATACGTGGTCGAATACTACGGTCTCAAAAGTAGCTGATTTGACTTATTGATGATTGCAATAGTTTGACAAAAATTATTTTGCTGAAAACTGACAACCTTATAAAACATATGGTTTAGGTTTCAAGGCGCCAAGTTGTTTATTATTTTTATTAGAGCCATCAAAATTAAATGATTTCAGTGAATTTGTAAACATGGAAAAAATTGGTCCCCTTTATGTACTCGTAATTCAATGTTTCCATTTGAAAGGCCTCAGTCCAACCAATATCAAAGCCGAGCTAGATTCTACTCTGCAGGAGTCTGCTCCTTCGTTTAAGACGGTAAAATATTGGGTAGTAGAGTTTAAACGAGGCCGTACGAGCTGCCAAGACGAACACCGTAGTGGTCGACCAGTTGATTTGCCACGTCAGACACGGCCAAGAAGATCTATAAAATGGTATAGTGAAATAATAGACATTTCAAAAAACATTTGGGACTAGTTTTAGTTGACAATCTAAGCTCTAACTATCGTAAATAATGTTATCTGGTGTTTAAATTATTCACTTCGAAGTTGTTATAACATTGATTTAATGTTGCCCAGATTAGGTGAAGGAGAAATTGGTACATGCTTGTATCATACCTATTATTCTATATTGTGTTGAACTATACAGTGGTACAAATAAACAAAATATAAACAAAATTCAGGTGGCGTTTAATAGAGTTATGACAGGTAACTCACTGATATTATGCTATTCTTTGGCAGCAGTTTTAAAAAATAAATCGATTGCAGTTCTTTGTTCTTACTTTATATAGTTGTTCTCAATTTATTTTTAATTATTTTAATTATTTACACCCACTCGTATTAAACAGTTTTTTATTCGTAAAAATAACTACACTTATGGGTCGTGATTGTGTAGTAAGAATTCGGTGAATTCAGAATACACTACCAAGCTATTTAAAATGTTTTCAATTATTTCCTGATTCTTAAAAAATGTACATTCGGCGATACTTGCAAACTTTCCAGTAAAATTGTGTATTGTGTATTGTACCGATTACCTTATATGTCTAGATTATAAACCGACTTCTAAATTAGTCTTTTTCATATTTGTTGCTTTTAATAATCATATCGTCTTTAAAACTATATTACCTATACATTTGCGTAATAATGCAATATTTAATAATTAATATTAATATTATTTATAATAATAACTAATGTTATTAATAGTGATGGTTTAATTAATGATTTAATTCGTATCAAATATTTAATTTTTATAACGTATTTTTGTTAATTTACATTACTGAACAGACTTAATCTAATATTTGAACTGTTAAAATAAATAAATTAAAAAAGTGCTATACATCGTACATTGACCAACAATTTTAAGACGAAAAAGCTGTACGCAAGATGGGTGCCGTGTTTGCTATCAACAGAGCAAAAACAGCGTCATGAAGAGTGTTTGCCAATGTTTCACCGCAATAAAACCAAACTTGTGCGTCGATTTATAACCACGTATGACACATTCACCCGCCACTTCACATCTGAGAACCAAAACAGCCAAAGCAGTGGACCGGAATGGGAGAATCGTGTCCAAAGAATGCGAAGATGGTTCCATGTGCAGGGAAGGTCATGGCGTCTGATTTTTGAGATGTGCAGAGCAATCATTTTTATTGATTTTCTTCAGAAAGGAAAAACCATCAACGGCAAAAATTATGCTAATTTATTGCGTGACGAAATTACGGGAAAAAGGCCGCATTTAGCGAAAAAGAAAATGTTGTTTCATCAAGACAATACTCCAATTCACACATCCACTACTGCAATGGGCAAAATTAATGAAGTAAAATTCGAATTGCTTTATCACACACAGATTTAGTTGCCTCTGGCTATTTTCTATTTCCAAACTTGGAAAAATGATTCGGTGGTAAAAAATTTGCCAAAAATGAAGGAGTTAAGTCTGCAGTTGATAGCTATTTTAAAGAGTTTGACATTTCTTACTATAAACAGGGTATTAAAGCTACTGAACATTGCAGGAAATAGGACATCAAGCTAAAATTAGATTACGTTTAAAAATAAAGAAAATTTGTCAAAATTTGTTTGTGTCTTCTTTGTTAGTTCGGCTTGTTTTAAGACCCCTCTCTTATACACTATTTCAATATTTGTTTCAC
Source organism: Philornis downsi (assembly GCA_019455685.1). Classification (NCBI taxonomy): domain Eukaryota; kingdom Metazoa; phylum Arthropoda; class Insecta; order Diptera; family Muscidae; genus Philornis; species Philornis downsi. The sequence goes on along the minus strand of JAHXMU010000055.1, from coordinate 2,689,463 downwards.
TTTTGTACCCTTTCTCATAGGACGAGTGTCAGTCTCGCGCATGGCTTAAACTGATTTACGTCATTCCATCCTTTTAAAGGAAGTTTTATGTTTCATGATCGATCTCTTAAGATACCGGTTTACGAGTTATGAAGTCACTCTGATAAAGTAATCCAAATAGAACAATTACATGAAAAAAGCCTTTTGACAACTTAGAATTCAGATTTAAAGTGTGAAATTCTGTATTACATCTGAAACAAATGGCACATTTTTGTCGTTAACGGTATCATCGAGCTTAATAACGCATATATCTAGTGGATCAAGATTATATTTGCCGATTGAAGGAGTAAACCGTATTTGCTTTGCTTAGTCTCCGTAATTCAGAAATAAACCGAACTTTTTTTTTATTTTTGTGATTTGTCAAAAATTGACGTTGTCCATTACCTGTTTTTTTTTTGTCTATGCATTGGCATTTTACAGATAATGGTGGTAACCGTCCCGACATTGGATAGTACAGTTTAGTTACAATTTTACATTGCACATTGAAAAGACAATTTGGTACAATATTATATTATACTTTCACGCTGTCAAATTAATGGAGGCATCACTGCATGTAATGTTTCCCGTATAAATAGTACTTATTTGCATAACTATGTCCTTGGTTGTTTAACTATCTTTCCAGGCATACATGTGTGTATGTGCATGTGTATCCAATGGACATGTGTGTATTGTGCCATTATTGTTGCCTTTCTTGGTATGTGTGGTAGTTAAACAATGACATTATACAGTACGTACACATATAGGGAAAATTGCATATATATGTATATGTATATATACATATACGTCAGTATATTTATACGAATGAACTATTCGACTGTATTATTATCACAAACAAAAACTTTAGGCAAAATCTCGAAAATTTCATGAAGCAATCAATGCCGTAGAATGACACGAAATTCCATAAACGCTCATTTAACTAAAAGCGCTCCCCAGAAGAAATTGTCACACCCTGGACAAAAATTTGTTTCTTATGGGCGTATGGGAAGCGAATGTTATACACAAAAAATTTAGACTTTAAAATTTCGGTAATTACATATAAAATCTTCGAATTTATAGCCGCCTCTGTGTACCATACTGCAATGTATAGGTACAGCCATTAACCAGGGGCTGCGCTTAGAATACTAAACATTTTACCTCAATTTTATATGATTGGATAATAAAAATTCAATCAATTTTATTACACCTTTTCCACTACCCACTTGTGGATTTCATTTAAGTACTGATTTTAAAGAAACTCTGGCAAAGAGCCGACCGACATACTTTTACACACGAAATAAAAACACTTTCTCCCACCTTCTCCGCAACCATTTACTAGATTATCATAGAATTTACATAACGATTATTTATCTTAAATTATTATTTTCTAGCCTCAATTCCACTCCCTTATTCCCCTCACTCTCAAAGCTTGATAGATGGCATGGCAAACCAATAACAGGGCTTACACAGGAGCAAAGCAACCAAGATGATGGAAAAAATTGAATACATATAGACGACAATAGAGGCAAGATTCAATATAGAACATCATATAACCACGAACGGCTGCGCTAAAGCCGGCAACATTAGGAGCAGGAGCAGGTACCGGTGAGCAGAGAAATACAGCTCCGAGGGAAATGTTACCTGGTGTATAAAATTACTATACACTAACTCCTCTGATTATAATTTCATCATCGTTGCCTTTGAAAAGTGAGGAAACGAAGTGAGAGGGCATGAGTGTTGTATAATACATCTAAGGAGAATAAAACATGAAAAGGAAATGACATGAAAATCATTGAACAAAAAGGACGAAAACGTAAATAAATATATACAAGGAAAAATAGAGCATTCAATGCCAAGAGTAAACCCAGCAAATGAAATGATAGACTAGCAACAGAGCAATCAAATAATTTCAGCATTGTTCTCAGAAAGTACGAGTGTTTCCGACTCTGATAATTTTCTGGAAAGTATTTTTTGAAGTGTAACATTTTGGTGATTTCTTTAGAATGTGTATGAGAGTGATAACAAAAAGTCATCTATTGTTATCCCTATTTGACCTAAAATGCCTTGAGTAAAATTAAGGACAAATTGGGCCATCCTTATGGGCGGCATATTTGCCTTAAATTTGGACACATCTAAATAAGTGCGCGAAAATTCCACCTTTTTATATGGATCTTCAAGAAAATGGAGCTTTGTACGATTCGTATTAAACTGTCGCTATACATAAGTATTGAAAATCCAAAAAGTCAAGAAATTTTATTCTTCAAACAGGAAGCTTTAAACTGTTTGCTGTGTTCATATCAGCGCATATTTTCTGTTAGAATCTGCGTCCCAGAGGCAGAGGCACTCTATTTGCCGCTATCAATAACTGGGTTTTATTCTGAAATTGACCGTCCAACTATTACACACTGATTTCTTTTAATACCTTTTTATAAATTTAATAAAAATACCATTTACATCAAGAAAGATCGTTCTTTCTTCTTAGCCGTATTTGGCTTCCCAGGACTCTCCATAATTACCAATTATACCTACAGAGGAATTCAATACGTTTTAATTTGCAAAGAAGTTTCTGCTTTGTCTTCTACCGCCTCAAATGCAAAGATTTTATTCCGAACGATTTTTCAAGATTTGTCCTAGCGTGGACGGACACATAGTCAGTAGTAGATTTGCAATCCCACTGACAAACTCCAATAATATAAATGAAAATATTTAAGTAACTGCCTGGTACTTATATGAATGTATCACATTACGTTGTGATAGCGACTTGAAAAATATGTCCTTTAAAGGGATTTATCTACGCTTTTCTCCGCTCCTTATCGTATTTAAAGCCGAAAAAGCATCTCTTCAATAATTTGGAGAGTGTGATTATGAAATGGCTGCATTTAGATATGGTGGTCATGTTAATACATTTTGCCGACATACTCGTGGGAAGGAGGGCTTCGCCGTAAATATGTGTGGCATCCGATCGTGCAATGTATCCCCGTCAGACACCATTCCCTTTGCATTAGGAAGTGGAATATCCTGAAGTATCTGCCAGACCAGATTTCATATTGTTCTGAATCGGACAGAAAGAAAAAGAAATTGCCCATACGTAGACTGGACCTGCTTCCACATAAGTAATAATTTGTCAAAATGTTTTCAACAATTTGGACAACTTTTTCAACAGTCTGCAATGCAATAAGCGAGGGCTGCGAGTGGGTAAGTTTAGTTCCTCTAAAGAAAAGTACTAGACCATACAAATTCTGTAGAGACGTAGGATCAGTCTCTTCAGAATTTGTCTACCATTTTATCATTTATTGGGTAATTAATGGTAACGTGTTGTAAGATCTATTTCATGCCTGCTAAAATCAAGAACTTATTAAATCTGAACCAACCTCCAGAAAAATTGAATTTTTTTACAGTTTTTTTCAATCATAAACATTTGGTTTTTTTCATTACTTAAAAGAGGTGTATAAAAGCAGTTGATTTCTAAAGAAACATATTATTCCAACTCGTATGTTTTTTTTTATAATACAGCCTTTATCGTAGGCTTGGCTATAGAAAAATGCAAAACTATGCAGATTTTTATTAATTTGATGTGCTTTATATTATACCAGAAAAAGTCTGAATCCACATCTACAGACAGAAATTATTGTCCGATATGCGGTTGTCACAATAGGCAATTCGGTTGAATTTACGAAATTTAGTTGCGGCAACTAAACTAAATTTCAACTAACAAAATTGCAATTAAAAGGACATTTTTCAGAATTTTTTAACTTACCATTTATATGTTAATTGAAAGCAATTTATGAATGCAGTGTAAGAGTATTGGAAAAAATAATTTTTCGTTTTACGCTTCTAAGGATATGCGGTAATTGTGGGCGCGTTTGAAAAATACTGTAAACTGAAAATTAAACTACTAGGAAAGATTCACTTTCAATGAAAGAATGAGCTAAAGCCATATATTGTATATCAAAAGAGGGCCTCTCTGACAAGTGTGATAAGTCGGTACATCGTCCGCCATGGGCACCTGTCACCACTGCGGCTGATCTAGTGGCTCCTGTACAACTTTTCGACTGCCCACCTGCTGAAAAACACGCCGTTGTATTTATATAACTAATCTCAGGATTTGCGCGAAGCCGAGTTTTATTGTTTAACATTTTAACACTATCAAACTGATTGATCTGGCGGCGACTTTATTCGTAATACTGCGCTTTGATACCGGGCTAGAGGAAACGTTATCATCCTCGGAAAAAGCAAATTTCCAGCAAAGACAGTATTCATGATTTGTAATTGCTTCTCTAAGCAATTGAATCTATCAAACGAAGGTTTCATAAAGAATAATGTTAATCCCCATAATCAAAGCAATAGCAGTATCATGTCGAATCATTTCATCGCATTGGATAGGTCTGTACTATATTATAGTCCTCCAAAATGTGTTATGGTTGCATTGGTTTCTAGTGGTTTATTTTCTGAATTTACCAAAGTGGGATTCGAAAGTGGGCAAGATATGAACATATCACCTTTTTCTCATTACTTAATAGAAGTGTATAAAATCAGTTGATTTCTAAAGAAACATCTTATTCCAACTCGAATGTTTTTTAGAAGACAGCCTTTATCCGTAGGCTTGGCTGTAGAAAAATGCAAAATTATACAGATTTTTATTAATTTGACATGCTTTATATTATACCAGAAAAAGTCTGAGTCCAAATCATATAGGGCGGCGGAAATATTATTCAAATAGCTGAAAACGGACATTAATTTGCAAATTCATTTTCTGTGATAGTCTAGATAATTAGTCGGCACTTTCCATCGCTGCATAATCAACAAAATTCTGATAAATATTTATGCGACGCTTTCAATGTAACCAGAAATTAACATAATATGTTCCATCATATAATCGCTGCGCTTGAAATTTTCTAAATATACCTTGCACTTTCGAACTACGGTTTCCCCTATTGTTCGATTTTTATAGTGCAATTGTGGCTTTTGCAGCATTTGCCATGAAATGGTTGCACACAGCACTTTTTTAAATTGTCAGCAGCTTAATTGTGGTCAGGTTATTTATTATCCAAATCAATGTTAGCGCCACGTATCTTGAATTATCTATTACGTACATAGTCAATTTGCTCTTGGCATATGCAAATATTTCATATTGATAAGATTAAGAATCAAGTCTAGATATTGAAGCCTTTTTTCTCACAGTCCACTCTCTGAAGTATAGTATTTGCACTAGGCGTATTATATATGTGTCGAGATTACATAATATTTACGGGTTTAAATGTCTCCTTTGTAAACAAAAGATATACATAGTAATATTTGGCTGTCTTAATTTACTCAATTCATTTCGTCTTTGTTTGCTGGGCATCCTTATGTATAGCCTGTAGGCTACAGTGAAACCGCATATAGTCTTCATGGTTATGTTAAAGCACTTATTTGCAAGCAAATAAATGTAAATCAATTGTCCTCATTATTATAATGAGATTACTGTTACCCACTTAACTATATATCTCAATGGGTATGAATGTAGGTCTATTCTGTGTATTGATGATTGTTCAGTGACATTGTTGCTCTTACCCTTATAGTATTAAAGACGTGGTTTCTGAGAGCCCAGAAAAGTATGAAATAAAAAAAAAACAAACTACCAGGAACATGGATCTCTTCTTTGGTGGTGGCTCCCGCGAATACCGCAAAAAGAAGGGATTTAAAATATTCTAAACCTATTTTTCTTCACTATTATTGATTTAAAACGACTTGCAAAGTAGTGTACGGGAAAATTATGACAGATTTAGAAAAGTTTTCTCATTCCTTAAATTACTGAGATTAATGTAGACCTATGCTCCGAAATAACTTACATGAAAACAGAATGTTAAACATAAGTTCTAGTACACAAAATGTGTATGTGTAAATGTGTGCGGATCACTAACCGCACATGAAAATTCTTTCAATTCTGAGTATAGATGCAGCATTCGCACACATACATTGATCAAGACTAAAACAACTGACGTTTAGAAAATCGGCTATTATATTTCCCCTTACAACATAGTTCCTTTTAATTATACAGATAACAGGCATGCATATATGTTTCAGGGACAATTGGTAAATACTGGGTGTCCGTCGGAAAGATATACTACTCTGCTTTGCCGCCATTTTGGTAAACATTAGTCTTGACAGTTCATATTTGGCAGTCATGGAGATTTGTTATGGAAAAGTATTCGATAAACCAACGTGTTTTAATCGTCAAAACATATTATCAAAATCAATCATCTATTATTGTGACGATGAGAAAGTTACGTGAAATTTTTGGGAGAAACAACGTGCCAACAAGACGCACTATTTATCGTGTAGTGAATGATTTTGAAGAAAGAGGGTCTGTAGATGATAGGGCCAAGCATGGACCACAATGTACCGCAAGACGGGCTGAAAACATTACTGCTGCTCAAGAAAGTGTTCAAAACAATCCATCAACCTCAATTCGACGCCGTGCTCAGGAGCTAGGTCTTCAAAGAACAACACACAATTGGCCACAATTTTGCACAAGAATTTGCATTTGTTTCCATTTAAGATTCAGTTGACACAAGAGCTTCTTCCACAAGACCCTTTAAGCCGCCGTACATATGCCAATAGCATGTTACAGCTCGCCCATGACAACCCCGGTTTTCATGAAAAAATCATAATGAGAGACGAAGCAAATTTTCATTTGAATGGATATGTGAATAAACAGAATGGTCGGTTCTGGGCAGTGGGAAACCCTCAAAATATTCATCAGTCACCTTTGCATCCATTAAAAGTGAGCGTCTGGTGTGCAATTTGGTCAGGAGGCATCATTGGGCCTTAGTTCTTTGAAACTGAAAACGGCGTAACGGTAACTATCAATGTGGAGCGATATCATGATATCATTGAAAACTTTTTAACGCCACAACTGCATGATTTTTAACATGTGGTATCAACAAGACGGTGCCACAGCGCATACAGCCAGGATTACAGTGAAATTACTTCGAGACCTCTTTCCACAGCAAGTTATTTCAAAAAATGGTGATGATGATTGGCCTCCACGGTCGCCTGATTTGTCTGCTTCGGACTTATTTTTGTGGGGATATCTGGAAAGTAAGGTTTATGCAAACAAACCAGAAACGCTTGAGCAACTTAAACAAAGTATTCGTGATGAAATTAATGAAATACCGCGTGAAATGTGTGAGAATGTAATGGAAAATGTGCTCAAATGGGCTCGCATTTGTGAGACTAATAGAGGCGGACATTTATCTGATATTGTATTCCATACATAATTGCCGACATTAAGTAAAACATTTATCAATATAAGACCTATTCTCTTTCATTGAACTAAAAATTATAAACAAACAAAGTAGTATACCTTCCCGACGGACACCCTGTATTTCGATAAAAATGGGATTGATCGAACAGCTACTATACCCAGTAATTGCATATAAAATGCGCACAAAAAATATGATTATTACTACAGATACATCCTGAATTCATCATGGTTGGCTGCGCTGTGCTTACAGCTACATATTTTTACATGAGCCGAGACATCAGATTAAATTTAACCAGATAAGACTGCATTTTGAATGGAAGTTTTAGGGTACGTTTCCAGAATAGCACCATTTATTTGATAATTAAAGGCTAAATATGGCGGTACTTAATAGGTGTTAAATATGGTCACCTCATCTTATTAGTGCCTTAGCTTGGGATGTGGTTACTAAAAATTATTGAAAACAACGAATTTATATACTAACTAAAGGGTCAAAGTCGACACATTATTAATGACAAGAAGGCAGTTTTTTGACACAACCACTTGTATGGCAATGCGCCGAAAGTTGCAGCCTGCGATGTCTACGATGTTGTAGCTCGTAAACCTTGCAATTGAGACAAATTGACCCATTAGGAAAAAGACTTTGTTATGTAACGCTTCAATCCAACTTTTTGAAAAATAATCTTTTTTAATAATTTTACTAAAATTTTCACCATGTATTCGTTAACTGAATACAATATAAGTTGGTGAGAGATAGATTCAGTATGTAACCATTCCAACTTATATATGTAAAATTGTAATCATCAGCTGTAGTTGCGTGTGTTGTTGCCAAAAAATACTAAAAATATATTCAATGGATATATTATCCGTCCGTCCATCCGACTATCACCTATTTCGCAGTCTGAGCAACCACTTGACAGATTAGAATTTCCATAACGACGAGGAAGTGAAAACCCGAATTGAACGTTTTTTTTCTGAAAAACGATGAGAATTTTATGAGAGAGCAATTAAAAAGCTTCCAGAGAGGTGGGAAGAAGTTATTAAAAAATGGGGAGATTATATAATAGATTAAAATAATTGTTTTCTTGCATATATATTTCCCTTAAAACCCGAACGAACTTTCCGAACAGAGCAATATTTGTTCCCGAAAATAATTGTCTACCACACTGCTGTGCTATGCGTGGAGTACAAGTTCTCATATAAATTTCCATCAATTTTGTAATCATGTACGTACGGTCTACATATCGCACACTAAGATCACCATAATCTAAAATGCATCATTCCAATGAAAGTATCATTCAGCAATAGCAATTTAACTTTACTAATAGCAGCAGCTTAGCATTACGTTTTCTACTTTCAAGTCTTCTGACAAGCGATTTTCACATGTGATGTGTTAAAGTTATCTGGGCATGTGAAATCTAGCGTTCAGTTATCGTAAATGTCGGAATACCGGTCGAGAAATAACAGAGAGGGAGGAACACACAAAATACTTTTTATAAGTCGGAGCCACATAAAAAACGTCATTCCTTATTGATGCGTCTACGACCAAAGCAATATCCGTCGCGTCTGTCTTACCATGTGTGTGTTGTGTCTGGTCATATGAACGTCTATTTTTTCTCGTGCCACAATGTTGGGAAATGAAGAAACAATGCAACTGCACGTGTCCATTGTTGGCTCTGGCCAACAACAATATAAACTAGATTTCTCTGGAATGATTTTGTGCGTGCCAGTGCCTTTGTTGTTTTTGCTTTTTGCAGAGAATGAGTAATCTTTACCGCCCGACTGCCCGCCTTTGATTAAGGTAGAGTTTAAGGCTTTATTATTGTCGGTTAGGTATTGCCATTGTTTCCTTAGTAAATAATTTTTTGGGGTGTTGTAATTTAGCGTTCTTTTGTCTCTTCAACTTAATGGATGAAGTTAGCGAGTTATTGGACTTGGCAAGTAAATCGTTATGATGTTCATACTTATGCACTCACATGTAATCGTATATCTATGCTCAACTGTAGATATACCTATTTGTACATTTATTGCGCAACGACCTTCACTTACGGCCAAGACGCAACAACAATGGACAAAAATAGTCCGGCAAAAACAAACAAGGCAATATGTAATATACGGGCAAAACCAGAGAGAGAGCATCACAATTAAGGTAATTTGTTAATGACTATGGTTTGTTTGAGACTGTAAGCAGTATAACAAATTTGGAGGATGAGGCCCTCAATGGAACTGCTAATAAGGTAATAAAAGGGCTCACTTTTCTAAAGCAAGAATAGACCAAGAATAGTAAAGCATAAAGTCTTGCGACTGGTACTATAGGGTGGCGCATAAGGAACGTAAGATTTGATAAGTGAATACATTTTTTGTTTAAGTCCTTTTTCGTGTCTTTACAGAATTAACTAAATAATACTTAGAAAATTTATGATGGACAGGCTCAACACAAAACAAAGAACTAAAGTTGTTCAATTTTACTTTGAAAAACAGCATTCTATTATTCGGATCATGTCGAAATTTCTTTCATATTCGAAATGCTCCTAGCGCTCCAACAATTTACCGATTGGTTCAGCGTTTTGGGCAATAAGGGGTTGTCTGTGATCTTCCGCGTGCTGGAAGACCTCGTGCAGTTCGAAATGAAGTGACCATTGCTCGAGTGCAAGCAAGTATTAAGGAAAACCCCGAAACTTCCACCAGGCGACGTTGTCATCAGTTAGAGATGCAGTCTTTGCAAGGAATTTTACATATGTTACATCTTCTCTCATGTAAGGTGGAATTGGTTCACGAGTTAAAACCAACTGATGCACAAGAACGCATTCAATATAGTCGCCGTTAACGTTACTTATGCGCCACCCTTTATAAGGCAATGACGAGCGATTTTCGGAAATATTTCCAAGTATTTATCAAACATAAGACTGATTTATTCTAATGGTTATTAAAATGCCAGGCAGTTTCTTGAATTTAAGAATAGGAAAGTATTTTCTTCTAACACATATTGTGTGTCATATTATTTTTCTTACAACACGTTGATATCCTTTTCAGAAAGAGGTATTCTTCAAAGTTCTCTCACAGTTTCATTTCACTTCGATTATTTGTGGTGTTGCAACGAACTGTCGACAGCTTACTGATTTTAAGTTAGGCATTAATAAGGTTTAACGTAGTGCACGTCCAATGAAACTGGTTACATATGAAACCATCCAAAAGTCTTGAAAATTATTCTTGACTATCGAAAAGTCCCGAAGCCGAAAGAAAACATGAACTTGACATGAAAATTTGGATTCAAGTAAAATGTTTTCAAAATGGATACCGCGTTTGCTAATTGTAAAACAAAAACCTCAACGTGTTTGGGTCAAGTGTTATGTGACAATGGGTGGAAAATGGCTCTTCCACTACACTCCTGAATCGTATATATCTAGTACGCTGAGTAGTAAGAAACTTGCGAAAGTCTTGCAAAGCGACTAAAAGCGCAACAGTTGGCCAACAAGTTCCCGATACTTCCATTCATAAATAAATTTCCCTCTCACCCTATGAATGGTGTATGGGAGAGCTTCTCATGCTCAACTCGAGCCTGTTGAGCACACTATTTTTTGAATCAATCAACATGAGCATTAGTTTAAAGACAATTCAGAACGTTAATTCCGTTACTAAACTTCTGGATTACTGGACTACTTGAAATGTTCGTCAGATATATTGAGATGATTGCTGCTCAAATATTGGTAAATAGTTGTACAGGACCTCGAACTAGCATAATAGTCGCGTGTTCCGACCATAGTGCCACGACGGGTCAAAGATTAGCTTAAAAAGGAAGAACGATGAATATCTATAGGTAGAATTATATGTTTTTCATCAGGAATAAGCGTTTTGTCGCAAGTTCATAATTGGAAGAGAAAAATTGAATTAATTGAAGTACGAATTGCAACCCATTCACCGTATTCTCCACATCTGACTTCAGTGATTACACTAGTCAACAAGGTTTTGGACTGAAGCAACCAAATATCTTTCCTATGGTTATTTGTTGGGCTTAATTTGAATCTGTAATTGCCAGTAAACTCCCAGCATGCTTTTGTCCCAAAATCCTTGATAATTTCTTTTAATTTTCATTAAATCTTAGTAAGCACGCTCCCCTTGTTCGTCGCTCACCGCACCTAGATTTTGTGGAAAAATATCTAAATGCAACTGAAGAAAATGCATTTTGAGTGACAATCGTGCACTTAATTCGTGATAATTTTTCAAAAATTCAGCAACAATTTGTCTGTAGTCTTTACTCTTACAGTTTCCAAGAAAACTGTTCACGATGCTCTTGTAAGATTTCCAGACTGCATATTCTTCCTCCAATAAACCTTGCGAAAAATTGTCACCATTCAATAGCTTTCTGATCTGAGATCCAACAAATATGACTTCTTTGATTTTAGCATATGAAATTTTAGGAAAAAACCGCTACCAAATATTTAAATACTGCACCATCTTTGCTGCACCATCTTTGGTGGCACCATTCAAAAACACTGCGTGATTCTCTTGCACAATTAAATGGCAAAATTATTGAAAAATATACCTTCTAGAGGTGCTTCAGGCCTTACATGGACGATTATTTCCACTGTGTCAATTTCGCGAAATTTTAAGACGTGTTGTTAACAATATCGTAAACACCCTATTCTCATAGATAGCACTCGTATATCGACTATTAGCTTTTTCTAACGAAAATATTCTGCCTCTAGAAATGGGATCCAAAAAATATATCAGGATTGGACTGACTCTCATATTTATGAGCTATCGCTTTGTGTCGTTTTCATTTACTGGAAAATGGTAAAATATCGGAAATTTCAGAAAAAAGTTGTTGATTGTTGGGGATTGAGCACCGCCGTCGACTTTTAGCTTTCAGAAGCTTATAAAGGGAAACTATTCCGCAGAAATACATAATTCTGTGAAATGTTCATTTTACTAGGACTAATTTCTTCCTACCGAAACAATTTTAAAATTTTGTCCATGTTAACTTAACTGTGGCTTCGAGATATTCTGGTTGTTGTAGCTGCCTAGCAGGTCAAGCAGTTAGGACTCTATCTAGCTGATACACAGATGATACAGATACAGATGATAAATGATACACAGATGGACAGACGGATATGTTTACATTGATATACCTTTCAACGACAGTCAGCAATTTTTATGTATTCTATCAGGAGAGTGCGGGAAATTGATCAATAAATGGCACTGATAAATAAGAATTGATAAGTATTGTATTTTATTGTATCGACTTTATAATAGGCCTCTTTTGAAACAGCAAACTTACGCCAATCAATCACAATTACATTTTTTAAACGCATCTTCCGGAAAAGACTTTTGTTCTCGCCTTCAACCCTATGTCATGTCTTCTGTCGACCGAATATGGGTGTCTCAAAGTGCTACTATGAGTTTTGGATAAAGAAAAAAGGTGAACGCTGTAGAAATTTAATGATATTTATTGAGTTTTTTTTCCTCCAGAAATTCGTCCGCAGTGATGGCTCTGTGAAATGGTGACTTATCGTGATGCAAAAGTCTATTAGTTTTCCTTGCATAAATCTTTTTTAGACGAATTTGTTCCCCCTTGTAATATCTACATAATGCTCTGCCTAATATTCTGGCAAGAATTCTAAGATTATAAAGTCGTGGTAATAATAGGAAATAGTCTACATTGCTTTGAATTTTGATGTATTTTTTTCGGTTATAGCCCAGTTAGAAGGTGACATTCCGAAGCTTGTTGACTGATTTACATGTTAAACTTTTAAACCCACATCTCATTAGTATTTATAATGCGTTTTACGGATTTTAGACCAGAATAATCTCGTTCTAGTTTTTGAAAAAATTCAAGTCTTTCGGAATTAATTGAGTGTTAATGGGCTTCATACTCAAACAATCACGTTAAATAGAACGAATTGTTTCATAAAGTATGGAAATTGCAGCGGTTATCTCTCTCAAACTTAAGCAACTATTTCCTGTCACTATTTCTTTCCTATATTGATGTTAACTTCAGTTAAATATGTTGATGGCCGACCAGAGCTAGGCAAATATTCCACCACATCTCGACCGTTTTTGAATGCCATTCATATGTACTCGTACGTGTTGTGGATAAAGTAAATTGACCGCTATACAAAATTTGAGGCAGATTGATATTTTTATCCATAGCAAGATTGTAAAACTCTCTTCATAATCTAACTAAATTACAAATCGCTTTCAAGCTCAATATAATATGAATGATATAGTAAACTTAGTTTTGCGAATAAATTATCGTACATTGTGCTGTCCCTTAGATTATCGCCCATAAAAATTAGGCAATTTACCAAAAAATTGTGATCCACTTATAATTTCCAGAAGTTTTAGGTGTCCTCCTTTTATAATGCCTTTTCTATCACTCCTCACAAACGCGGAGGGATCTTGGAGGAAGGTATATATAGATTAGTTGACATGATTGTAATTTCTTTAGTGGTGTATTATTTATTTTGACTATTGTTATTACATACATTAAAAAAAGTTCGAAATCAGTGCAAACAGTAATGATGATGGATGGACATAATAAACCGGACATTTTTTTAATTATTGCTGTTATTGCGGCTGTGGTTGACCACTCCATTCCACGTGTTTCGTTACCAAGGTTTTATAAATCTTGTAGTACTTCGAAATATGCCTTTCCCTGGTATTATTTTGGATTATATTCAAGAAAGCAGCAAATGGTGTTCCCTTTATTTGTCTTGAAAAATGTTGTTAGAGGAAATAGAGGAAACGAAATAAAAAGCAACCGAACATTTTGCGTTATATTTTTACCAATGAATTTTACAAAATTTTTCTCGCCTACGTGCAGCATTTATTAAAAGTTGCCATTAAGCATGGCAGTAGGTATAGTCACAAACGAAAATGCTGTGGCTTCTTAAGACGTTTTTAAAAACTGCGTCAGCATCTCAAAGTTTTAATAAATATTACATTCGCATTCTATTATCGTTGACATCAACCAAGAATAAACAAACAGATGAAATTTAAATTTAATTAAATCCCTCATTCTCGGGCACTCGACATCCGTCTGAAGCGCAAGGCAAAGGTATACCTAAAAACCACAATAAAAAAACATATATTTTCAATATGAATTCCCTCAATTTGTTATGCAAACAATATAATAATTTAACTGAAGAAAATGAAATTAAATTAAAAAACAACTATTCAAAATATAAAATAACGACGAGAAAACCCCTCCAAATAAAGAAATTCGGCTACTTCCTAAAAGCGAATAACCAAAAGAAGAAGGAAATGCAAATAGGATTGGCAAAAGTGTGCACATTTCAAGTGCAAACTATGTATGGCAGTAGCCAGACATGGGCGAGCTCAAGATTATGGACTAAGGACGACAGACCCAGCATTGTGATGACGATTTGAAGTGTTCACAGAGAAAACAAAAAAAAAAAAAAAACGGAGACTTAGCTAGTTTGCATACAAAATCCCAGCAAAACTTTTACAAAGCACACTCTTGAATGTCTTCAATGGATATGTTCATAAGTTAATATAGGGTTGTTCATTTTTTGTTTTGAAGTAAATATAAGTAAAGTACACGTAAAGGTATGATATAGTACACATTTTTTTTTTTTTTTTCACTATAGTACGAATGTAATGTCTTTTAAATGACCGGCTCCGGATTGGTTGCAGCAGTAGATCCTTTTGAAGTAGTTTTCGAAAAAATACAGCCCAATGGCACTTCCAGATCATAATGCGAACCAAACAATCATATTTTCCATATGCAATGGATTTCCACAATAACTTCTGGGTTCTCCGGTCCCCATATGCGACAATTTTACTTGTTGACGTGACGACCGAATAAGAAACGAACTTCATCGCTGAAAAACCATTTTGTTCTATTGAAAGCCAACGTTTGAATCACCACTTTTGCAGTAAGTTTTTACTATTTTTACTTGTTCTTCGGTTGTTTAACGATCCATATTTGTAAATGGCTAAATTTTCTTTAAATAAACAACACTTCAGGTGGCAGGTATTTATCAACTGACAGCCTTAATGAACCGGAGGTTTTGAAACCACTATGTACATGGATAAGGCTATAGTTTAGTTTGTAGAAACCTGATAGAAATCTAGTTGCCTGTTATTCGGCTAGCAAAAAAATCGGGGAATGCAGGTTTATTCCTTTATTCTATATAAAGCAAATTTCAAGAAAATATAATATTTTGTTATGAAATGTTTTCTTCTAACATAAAAACCGCCGAAGCTTTTCAACATGTTTGGTCTTTTGAAACAGATTTCAAAAAAGTTTCCGGTGAAGTAGTTACACGCATTTCATAAATTCGTCCGAACATTTTTCAAAATATCAAAACTGATTGAATATTATCCATAGAGCACAACATTTTTAATTTGTAACCGTTCATAAGATTTGAATGATTTTCACACAAAAGTACCGAGTCGTCAAATTTGGTAAGATATAGTTCACAAGCAGATTAATTGAAGAAGCACGAACAAATTATCCACGATGTATATTTTGATATGCACTGAGCATAGCATCCAACTAAATTTTTAATAAAATTAGTAAAACAGTTTCGGAAAATGTAAGTTCGGACGAATAAATGATAAAAAAAATTATGCACTCATGCTTAATATACAGGTTAGTCGATTAAAAGTTAAGCCGCTTTGCCACTCAGCGTCAGTTCATCAGATATAATGAAACATCAAATAGAGACAGTCACCAACTCTTCTTCAGTCAGCTCTGGCGTTTCAGATTCTTTGTCATGAAATGTGAAATATTCATACAAGATTTCGGTACTAGTTTTCGATACACAATGTAAACAAATTCCTATATATTACATTTATATTCATCTATATGATTTTGGCTTGGATAGTCGGACACATACGGTCTCGATCTACCCTCTTTTACGAAAAATTATCAGTGATGACACAGATGCCAAAGTTTTGGGACCGAAATTTGATTAACTTAATTATGGTGATTCTTAAACTGGAAATATTTTTTCTTTGACTATTTGTAGCTTATGAGAATTAATG